>SNQJ01S0028761.1:41015-77494 GCA_010110895.2 Picea sitchensis
CTTAAGGGGGGATGTTAGGATATTTAGACACTTAGGAGTTAGTTAAGATTTACTTGGTCTAATGTGTCGTTAGGTAAAAGTGTGTTTCTTTAGTATGCATTAGTATGCATTTGTAGTTAGGAAATCCGACGGTCATGATATGTTCCCGACGTAGAGTGATCCGACGGTTCATACTCTCCTCGATCTTAACAACCATTGATACATGGCTTAACACCTGATTGGTCCATGATCTCTATTTAAAGAGCATGGAGGGTCATTTGCCGTTGATCGATTGTGAGAAACTCTCTTGTAAAATCTCTCTGTAATCTTTTTCTTTTGCATTAATAAACTGCTCCAAGTGGTCGCGTTGGTTGGGGCCGTGGATGTTTCCCCGTAGAGGTTTTACCACGTGAAAACATTGGTGTGTTGATCTTTGATCTGGTTATGTGAGTGGTTACTGAAGGTGTTCGTCCTTTGTTGGAATACCCGTGTTGTCAAACAATACATAAATATAGTAGAGTCCTACTCAAAAATTCCAATGTCAATACTGACTAACTGGCCTATCTTTACTCTTAATCCTACAACTAATATACTATGAACAACACATAAGTATGATCTGTCTGCACTCTAAACAAAATCCCTACTCAATAGCTATTACATTTATTTGTAGTGGAGCATTACTCCAACAAATCATTCTTTGGATGTCTATGGATATTTTACGTTTTGGCAGCATACTCGAGGAAATAATCCTTACAACCTTTCAAGAGTTTAGATACATGAGTTGCACCATCAATAAATTTATCTTGTAAGAAGTTCCTGCTATCAAATTATGGCACATTTACTACTTATAGAGTTTCACATTTCCTTGTTCTAAAAAATTAAATTAAATTAAATTTAGCCTCTTGAGTTCTATCAAAATAGTTCCACGCATACTTTAACAAATATTGTAGTAAGAAACCTGCATGTTATCATACCACAAACATTTTTGCTCTTTCTTCCAAAAAGTGAAAATAACAGGCATCACTAAAATAAATTGTTACAATTACCTTACACCGAGATAACCATTATATTCCATTGATTTGAATAACTTTTGGGGTTTCTAAAAGTCGGGCTTACCATGTATTTTTAAAGAAATCTTGAACTAAGAAAATGCATTATTGGTAAAATTCTTCCAGACATACTTGTCTCTACTTTGAAGCATTCAGGGGTGCAAGAGCCTTTCCATGAGCAATGCACATGCCAATGAGATTTAGTAGACCTTGTTTATGAACATATATATCAATGAACATATATATCATTGAAGAGAGACATAATAAATACAACACAATAATACACTAAATACTAAAGACTAATAAAGAATATAAATGCAATAATAAATTTGTATGACTTAAATGTCATGACTATTCATAAAGACACCCCTTAGAGATATTTATACTTGAGATCCTGCCTCATTATATATATATATATATATATATATATATATATATNATATAATTTCCAGTTGGAATACTTAATTATAAATTTAACGTTTATAAGAATGGTGTCATATCAAGAATCAACCACCATTTTTGTAGTTATATCATGGGTACATTTCACATGGATACAACCATCCTTTTTTATGAAATAAAGAAATGTGTGGACAAAGCTTTAATTGAACTTATTGGTAAAATTGATAATAACCATCAATGGATGATAAAAATGTTGGAAAAGCATGAATTTGGCAAGGATAAGGAAGACATTGAACAAAAGGAGATTAAAAAGTGTCAAAATCCTAAAAGCGATGAAAGACAAAAAAATCCCTCATGAAGAAAAACAAAGATAACGATGATGATGACCATCACCATGACAATGAAGAAGAGTATGAAGACGACGCAGATGATTAAAGTGGTTATGTGGATAACAAGGAAGATTATGAAATAGATGTGGATGAAAATGACAACGTTTCACAATCAGTTAGTGAATCTTCTGATCATCACTTAATCTTGGGTGTAGAGAAGTATTTGAGTGTTTGATTCACATTCTTGTAAGTAAATGAAAGGTAGGCACTAGAACAAGGCAAGGTGGGGGCCTAGAATCGAGACCCAACTTTCTATTACCATTGCTTGTGATAACATTGGCAAGTACTTATGATAACACCTACTTTATACTTATGGCATGGTATGCCTATTGCTTTAGGGTCATGAAGGTAAGGGTAGTGATGTTCTTCCTTGGTAAGCCAGCCAGAGAATGCCTCAAGTCACGCCAAGATAAGAGGAAGAAACACAAGGAGCATGGAATTACGTAACTTACTCTTCTCCTTGGCTACCCTCTCTGGCAAGTGATCTAGGTGGATATCGGTGGCCATGCACCTTTTCCACAGAATCAACGTTTTCGAGCTTGTGGTTTTGATAAACCATGGTATACATCCATAATAAAGATGGAGAGAAATACAATAAATAATAATAATAATAATAATAGTAAAAAGATGTTTGCACGATTATTAATTAGTTTTTACTATTGGTGGTTTATGAGCTCGTGGTTTTGTAATTAATGGTATTCACCCATGGTATTTGTAAAACAAGATAAAGAAAATAAACCATATAATAATATTAGAATAAGTGAAAAGGATATGTCATTATTCCTTCATGATGTAGAAAACAAGGTCACTCTTTCGGCCCCTTGTAATATCTTTTTGCAAATGAGCGTAACCAACATCTCTTTCTTCAGAGATAAACTACCACCATTCTAGTCATTTTGAATTCTACAATATTCTACTATTTTATTTATTAATTAAAGTTGGATTTCACTATTCTTATGTGTTCTCTATTATAGTTTTGTTTGTATCTCATTTTGTTCTTAATATAATCAGGATCATAAATGAATAATTCATAGACGTGAATTATGAATAATGTCTAAAATATATAATTCCACAAATGTAATGAAGTAGGCCAAGCTTAATGTCTACATCTGAGTGAAAGATGAGAATAAGGAGCGATATTAGGGATGAAGATCTCATGGATTGAGTTGAGAGATTTAAGGAGATATTGTGGAGATGGTTATGGATATGATGTGATGTAATTACTTAATTAAGATTTAATAGTTGTGGTCAGATATGGTTATATAAAGAGACCATTTGTACAATAAAATGTAAACATGAGAATGTTATGATGCAATATAGATTTTCCCTTCAGTGATTTCTTAATGTATATCTCAGTGCCCCTTGCTTTGTATGTGTATTGTTGTTGATTATAATTTCAACATTTGGTATCAAAGCAGAATGATCCATCCTTGGCCCATGTGCAGGTTGAGATCAAATTGTTGAGAGTCGTTGGAATTATTGTCTTGAAGAAGAGTTTCCATTGAGTCGATGTTTGTGACAGAAGTGCTTGAGTGGTTCGTTGAGCAAGAGTCGATTTTCCTTAGAAAACCGCATGAGAGATGATGCCACAACAAATGATGGAATTGCACTACGATCAAGAGCAAAAGTGAGTTTGTGTAGCTATGGAACAAAAGTTGCGCCAACACCTTGAAGGAGGATCAACATAATATTCAAATGTTTCCTTTGTTGCGCAAGTGACCCAAGAGAGTTGTGTCTGTGTTGACAGCGATTGAAGCCCTTCTAGACTAGTGATGAGGGAATTCATAAGTTGTATTTCAAGTTCTGTGTTTGTTTTCACCATGACTTGTGGAAGTCAAAGAGATCATGACAGAGAGAGAGAGTTGTTGCGGAAATTGATAAGTTAGGGAAGACTACGGATGATGGGCTTACACCTGAACAATGAAGGAATACGATACCATCAATGAAAAATTGTCATCCGTGAATTTGAAGCAAGAGGCGACAATTGAAGATATGGAGAATGTAAATGCCTTCAATGAAACTTGCCATGGTGGGCGAAGAAAATTCATTTTTTATTGTACTAGAGGCTGAGATAGATTTAAAAAAAAAACGTTGAGATATGTGTAGTGCCTTCCAATTGTTTGACATCCAATGTGTTATCATTTCTGCATGATTGATGATTGAAAAACAATTTGGATAGGTTCTCTATTACAACGATATAAGGAATGGCATCGGTGAGATAAAGAAACAAAGAGGTAAATTAAAATAGATCCCTCATAGATCACACAAATATTTACCGTGCATGGCATAATGTGTATTGATTTTAAAGGTTTAGCATATTTAATGTACACTAACAATTGTGTTGCTTGAAAATTCAAACTATTTCTTTCAAAATGTAGAAAGGAAGAGCAACAATGAGTTTGTGTGAGAGGATCCTCGTAAAGGATTAATTTGCCCTGGAGATTAAATGCATTGCAATATAGGCTTATGCATGGTGAGTGAGGAGTATAATATTTGAGTGGAGTTTTATGGTGGAGATGTTTTCATAAAGCTTAGGCTTTATGAGTTTTGTCAGGTCATGTAATGGTTTTGTTTTCAAACCTTATATTTTTCTTTAAGTATGGACTCTTATGAGAGTCTTTTGGTGTATGTATGAAGGAGTCCAAATTAAATCAGAAATCAAGTTATGAAATGTAAAATCAATTGTCAATAAGATGAAGGGTGCATGATCGGTGTTACCTGACACCCCAGGTTTAAATTTATGAGTCAAAGTCAAGATGAAGTCTGTTGATGTAAAACATCTAGTCAAATTAATGTCAACGACAAGTTAAAGTTTGACAAGTTGAAGTTAAAGAGAAAGGAAAACTATTGAATGTAAAATTGAGTCAAAGTCAAGATCAAGTGTGAGTTGAAAGATCTTGGTTATATGGTGAAGCCTTTGTAAACTCAAATTCAAAGAAATCATGACAATGGTGCGTCAATTAAGTTTGCCAAGCCAAGATCATAGGTTGCTTTGTTGGACCTTGATATCACTCCAACAAACAACATTTATGTAGGTATAGAAAGAAGAGAGATGAAGAATGATGAAGATACAGGCTCCATAGAGAAAAGTGCAAGCAAGATGCAGAGAGATGAAGATGTAGACTTCATGATAGAGAAAGCTGAAGCAACCATACTCCTGGACATCAATGAAGAAGTAAAAGGATGAATGTTTGAAGAAGCAAGAAGAATGAAGTAACAAAAGGACCAAAGACTACAACAACAAAAGAAGACAAAGCATGAAGAAAGAAACAAAGCAAGGTAAATAAGTAGTACTGTGTATTAAATAATTTGAGATGCATAGAGAGTGAGATCCCTAAGAAATTTGAAGATCCTCTTTGATACTGTTTTTTTGATGATGGAAATGAAGATGATATTGGTCCTATGTTTGTATAAGGGCTAGATTAGTTTGAAACGAAAGTTGAAATTGTATGTACCTGAGTGAAGTGATGATGTAAGCCATGAAGAGGCATGCATACCCCCACAAGTTTTTTTGTATGTTTGTGGTAAACTGAAACCACTTGTCATGACAAAGAAAGGTTCATGATCAACCATAAATCACTTGATGTAATAGTTTGTGGTGAACTGAAACCACTTGAAAAATGTAATGGTTGAGGGTAACCCATTAAAACCCAAGATGTACGAGTAAGCCAAAGCATACCCACGATGATGAATGATGATGATGTAGACAGACTAATAGGTACATGTATGAATAATTGTTGTTGAACCATGTACAAGAAAAAGCTTCCTAGAGAACCGGTGGATATAGTGGTTGATGACCCATGTATTATGGTGTATGGTAACTTTTTTATATGGACTTCAACACATGATATTTATATCTTGCGGGTACAAGATTCAATTATGAGGATAGAAGATGAAGATAAAGAGCACAAAAGAAGGAAATGAAAAATGGACCAATTCAAAGGACCATCTAAATGGATTGAGGATGATGATTGCATATTAAATCAAAAGTATTCATTAAGGGGGAGTATGAAGGAATAATTCATACTTGTGAATTATGAATAATGTCTAAAATATATAATTGCACAAATGTAATGAAGTAGACCAAGATTAATGTCTATGTATGAGTGGAATATGATGATAAGGAGCGATATTAGGGATGAGGATCTCATGGATTGAGTTGAGAGATTTAAGGAGATATTGTGGAGATGGTTATGGATATGATGTGATCTAATTACCTAATTAAGATTTAGTAGTTATGGTCTCCTATGGTTATATAAAGAGACCATTTGTACAATAGATTGTACACATGAGAATGTTATGATGTAATATATATTTTCCCAAGGGTTTCTTAGTGTATATCTTTGTGTCCCTTGTTTTGTATGTGTATTGTTGTTAATTATAATTTCAATAGATCAGTGATATTAGACCAATCTTCTCCTTGTTATTTCTTGGTGCATGTCTCCGACGAGGTCAGGGTATAGAGAGTTGGGTCTCGAGTCAGTTTCACTTGTGGACAACCACTCTTGCCAGCGCAAGTGACTCTTTTCAAGATGTTTCTCGAGGAATCCCTTACGTGACAGAGGAATGAGATGATGGACAACTTCACTCAGATCCTTCGACGGCTACCGATGGAAGCTAAGGCATCTTTGACAAGCAACCATTTTGAAGGTGCGGTGCCCTTCAATGTACAAGTTAATTTTGTTATCCCCTTATTTGAATGTAATATAGATGCTCTAGAGAAATGGTTGAATTTGCTAGAAGGTTAATACTCTGTCTAAAAAAAATTCGACGGTGAAAATATCACCTTTGCGCTCCTTAAATCCCTTCCCCATGTCAGAGCTTGGTGGGAAGGTTATTGGGAGAGGCACACAACAGATGAATCTACGCCATTCGAGAAAGAACAAACATGGGGGAACTTTGTGGATGCCCTTAAGGAGGAGTTCTACCTTGTTGGAAGCTATGATGACTGATATATGAGATGGACGAATTTGCATCAGGAGAGAGATCAAATAGTTCTAGAGTATACGAACATCTTCCATACCCTGCACTCAAAGTTGGGTATTCAAGATTATGAGAGACACTTGGTTCTAAAGTATTACAGTGGCCTACACAGGTACATCCAAATATATATGGATTTCTTGGACATCTCCTCACTGGGAGCCTCTTATCGTTATGTTGTTAAAATAAAATAAAAATTCAAGCAGAGGAATAAGCGGGATTTCGGGTGTGCAAATACGCCAGAAAAAAAACGTGGTAAAGGCGGTCCTAACTCGTAGAACAAAGGACATAGCAAGGAGAGCCAATCTCATGAAAACCAGTCCAAGCTGCAAGAAAGAAAAGTGATGGAAGGACACCGAAAATTGGTGTGAGTTTTACAATAGCCCTTGACACAACACCAATGAATGTTGCTTGAAACAATCATTGTTGGCCAAGCTCAAAGAAAAATAATCAAACCTTGGCTTAGACTTTGACTGGGAGAATAATAAAGGGAAACAAATCATTGATGTAGAACCCACTGCTACCATTGCAATCACAAAAATCCAACCAAAATAACCAGAGGGGCTTGAGGAGGGGGAGTTCTTATTCCACTCACATATGTGGGTGAAAGAGACCCTACTGCATTTCATTATTGATAGCGGGAATCAAAAGAACTTGATCTCATCCAAGATCGTCAAAAGAATGAAGTTGACAACACTGCCACACCCCTAACCATACACCATTGGATGGTTGAGCTGGGGATGAGGCATCTGTGTGCTTCAAGTGCTTCAAAGATTAAGTATTATGTGATGTTTCCTTACTTGAAGTTTGTGATGTTTTTTTAGGACAACCATATATGTGGAAATATCACGTTGTTTATGAGTCTTGCCCCCATAGTATCATTGTTACTTTGGGGGTCAACTCTACAGGGTACCCAGGTAGTTTTTGTTGAATTTTCAATAGGCTAGGCTCAAGCATAAAGTTTATTTCAATTTTAGCATTTACTTGAACCATAGACAAATGCAACTACACCATTAACAATTTCTGCAATAACCAAGATCAAAAGAAGAAATACCAAGCACAATGTTGAGGAAAATATATGAAATAATCTTACTCAAGCATTTTCAGAGTTTACTTTGCTAAGAAAAAGTAGACGAGAATATCACCCAATGTTTATAGCCAACAAAAATAATATCCTAACTCACAAGTATTAATTACGAGTGCTTAGGCTAGTCTTTTTTTCAATAAATAGCTTGCTGGAAATTTACTTTTTATGTAATTTTCTGAACATATCAGTTGCTGAAATAATTGTAAAGATAGAAGTAAGTCACCAAGGTGATAATCAAGACAGATGAGACATAAAACAATCCTTTATTCCATTCAAATTCACCAAAGAGTCATTTTCTTTACAAAATCTCATGCAGAAATTTTGGACCAAAGTCAAACTTAAACATCCTCGATGGAACATTCAAAAGACCTCTGACAGAAAACCAAAACTGAACTCTAGAAGCTGGACCAGCTTGCCACAGACTGCTGCCCACTTGACTCTACACAATAGCCTTTATCAGTCATGAAAATTAATTCACAAACAGACAAGTCTACACAAACTATCAAAGATAGATCAACACCTCTGAAAAACAAGTGTCTGAATAATGTGATTCAACTCTGAATATTGTTGTCTACAATAAGACCGTGCTATCATAAAAAAGAATTAGGCTTGTGATGAATAATGAATGAATGAAAACTAAACTATCTCAACATAAACTCAAAGAGAAAACCTTAGTATGCTTTTGCTTCTATCCTCCTCTTGTTCATCTCTTTCCTTTTTCTTTTAAACAAATTAGAATTGGTTGAAGTAGTTGAACCAACTCATTAGTTAAGTTAATTAAAAGACTCAACTAACTTTAGTTAGGGGGCCATAACAGAAGGTGAGGCTCTAATTCGACCTGGCAATATTATTTAACACACGCAGGGTATAACCCTCGTGCTCTTCGATCAAACAACCACATCAATGAGGTGAAGACAGGGCCGAGTAAGAACAAGGAACTCATTTCGTGACCCTTAGTGGTGAAATCAACCAATGTCCAAGTGAACAAAACACAGTGACACAGAATGCCTCCAACCATTAAACCCATAAAAGCCAGAGACTTGACATATTGATGTGAACGCGTGGGAATAGCCCTCCAAACAAGGCCAACAAAACCCTCCAACTAAATCAACCAAGATCACAGAGAGCCCCTATGGTTGCGAACACCCAGGATGACCAACAATTCCTATGAATTCAAGATTATTGCAGAAAGAACCGTCAACGTTTTATTCCAAATCACAATTTTTTACACAGCTGCAACACTTCAGGAAAGCACAAACCAATACACCTAAGCCAATAATCATTTCATAACCAGAGCAGACTCATGAATGGACAAAAAAAGACATACCTGTAATCGAATTCCTTAAAACAAGAGCTGGCTGAGCGATTCCTCTCTGCTAAGAAGTCAGAGCATAACCACAACAACAAGTTCGAACAATAACTCGACTAGGGTGGTGGCTAACAAAAGGAGTAAAGGTGATGTCCAGTAAATGCACGTCGCCTCCACCCACATTTCATTAATTCATCAGTACATGCCAACAAGTTCTTCATTAACACCATTAATCAAACCATGTATCAAAACCATCACCTCATTAAAATCCTATAGCACGACCACCATAATCTTTAACTTATGCCATACAAAAAACAACTACATACCACATAACACAGTTAATCGCATAACCATTAGTGCTTATTACTTTGTTAAAATGCACCACCCATATACTGTCCATCCAAATATACCATATTCATATTTATAACTCAATTAAATCGTATAACCATCACTTGCTAGCTAAGGGTTTGTTTTGTAGCCAACATAGGAAGAACAGAGCCAACTCCTTGTAACGGTGAAAAATCCGAGGCCAATGGTGTATACACAGAGAGAACCACGACTCATTCGTGGACAGGTAACAAATCCATGACAAGTGGCCATAACAGAAGGTGAGGCTATAATTTGGCCTGGCAATGTTATTTAACGCAAGCATGGTATAACCCTCGTGCTCTTTGATCAAACAACCACACCACTGAGGTGAATACAGAGTCGAGTAAGAATAGGGAACTCATTTCATGACCCTTAGTGGTGAAATCAACCAATGCCCAAGTGAACAAAACACAGTGACGCAGAATGCCTCCAACCATTAAACCCATAAAAACCAGAGACTTGACATATTGATGCAAACACATGAGAACATCCCTCCAAACAAGACCAACAAAACCCTCTAATTAAATCAGCCAAGATCACAGAGAGCCCCTATGGTTGCTAACATCCAGGATGACCAACAACTCCTATGAATTCAAGATTATTGCAGAAAGAACCGTCGACGTTGTATTCCAAATCACAATTTTTTACACAGTTGCAACACTTCAAGAAAGCACAAACCAATACACCTGAGCCAATAATCATTTCATAACCAGAGCAGACTCATGGATGGACAAAAAAGGACATACCTGTAATCGAATTCCTTAAAACGAGAGTTGGCCGAGCGGTTCCTCTCTGCTAAGAAGTTAGAGCATAACCACAACAATAAGATCGAACAATAACCCGACTAGGGTGGCGACTAACGAAAGGAGTAAAGGTGACGTGCAGTAAATGCAAGTCGCCTCCACCCACATTTCATTAATTCATTAGTACATGCCAACAAGTTCTTCATTAACACCATTAATCAAACCATGTATCGAAACCATCACCTCATTAAAAGCCAATAACGCGACCACCATAATCTTTAACGTATGCCATACAAAAAACAACTACGTACCACATAACACAGTTAATCACATAACCATTAGTGCTTATTACTTTGTTAAAATGCACCACCCATATACTGTCCATCCAAATATACCTTATTCATATTACCAATATAACTCAATTAAATCGTATAACCATCACTTGCTAGCTAGGATTCAACCATAATCGTTAAGTATTTCATGCATGTAGTATAGTATATGGGATAGTTTAAATTCCTCCCCTTTGCAATTGTTGCATTGTTTCTTATTTCTTTCCAATTGTTTGCATGTGGTATAGTAAAATTGCAGAACTAGATCCTTTTTCTTTTGCATTTGTTATAGTATTTTTGGTTTTCTCCAAAATGCCTTTAATGTGTTTTCACTAACACGTTTGTTGTTCAGGTGTGATAAGAACACATAGCAATGATATCAATGGATAGCATAGGCTGTAGTAACATAAGGAACCAACACTTCATAAGCTCAAACCATAGCCAATAACAAAAGATCTCATCAACTATGTAAGCCGTGTCACACATCATGACAAACATCAATTGTGAACATATCTGATCTTCAATGATACAAGGGGGTCCCACCTACTAGTATTATTTAGTTTTTATAATAATAGGCTTTAGAAACACTTTGCGGGCTAAACTTCGTTGACAATTTTAATCGTCAACAAACTGACGACTCCACAGGAAAATTTCTTTTCAATAGATTTAGAACCCAGAACTCACGGTTTCTCAGACCGAGAACAACATGCATAGAAGGTATGACCATGAATTTTATGCAATAGGGGGAAGTGAGCGGATTTAATGGAAAGATGACCGAGAACTTGAGAGTAATTTATGAAAAGTGATAAGTATGAGGGGTTTTACCACTGTATGCATAATCATTCAACTGGAATATGCTCTTAACTTTCAAGGAGGAAAAATTTTAGACTTGCTCTTAAAATCTCAATGGATGAAGAAATGGCAAGAAGAAGCGGGAATAACCAATTCCTTATAAGACAACAGTGGAAATATGTAACAATTTTAAGGGCCCTTCAGAGGAGATATCATAACAGTCGTGTAAGCTTGATTGTTATTGGCTAATAATGCTTTGCAGGAGTGTTACTGTGGCAGAATTGATCCAACATCCTATTTGACCAAATTAACTAAAGATAATAAGAAACAAAATCATGACGGAAGTAAAATTGCAGAAACTAAAACAACAACAATAAAAGACAAAAATTAAACGCAGGAAGAAAAAAAAAACTTAACTCAGAAAGCAGAAATAAAAGTACTATAAAGCATAGAAGAGGAGCACAAAAAAAATGAAAGCAGAGCTAGGCTACTAGTATACATAAAATCCAATCAACATTAGAACGTTTCATGCCGACCCCTCGCAATACTTCAAGCGATGACTGTTAGTGCTATAGGAAAACGATTGTCTCTATAATTCCCTTAAAATATATGAGTTAGTTTCCAAGACAAAAGTAATTTGGAAAGGACCCAACACTTGAAATTATGATGTAATTACCAGCCCTTTGACACGCATGATTAAATCATTAAGATAAGCATGAAGACTGACCAATTCACTGAAAGTTGTGTATAGGCCTTTTAAGGGCCGTACTTGCATCAAATAAGCTAGAAGGAAGGCATTTGTAAGACATAGTATCGCAATTAGTAATAAAAGGGGTTTTGTGAACATTTACCCCTTCTACCTTGATTTTATTGTAACCCATAATTTCGCCAAGTAAGGGCTTCAACTGTAACTCTACAACCTGTTGCAGAATCATTCTTGTATAGAGGGGGGGAGTAGTATTTCTCATAATAGAATGACTGAAGGTGCGAAGATGAATGCATGTTCTAGTATGATCTGTGGTCTTTGAAGCAAGTACCCAATTTGGAACCCGTTCAGGGTGGACTAAAAAAGTAATCCTAGACCTTAGGAAATTTCCCAACTCCTTTTGAAAGGGTGCTTCTAGTGCAGGTTAACAAATTCTTGTTTTTGCTTGGCTAGTTTCATAATATGTTGAACAAGACCAGGATCAAAACCACGAAGATGCTCATAAGACCAAGCAAAAACCTTTTGAGATTCACCGAGTAACCTGGTGGAACCGATCTCTTCTTTATCAGAACATTGGACATTTATTTTAACATTCGTTGAAGGTTCAAGTGTCCTAATGTTCAGGGGGATGGTTTCAACCACCTTATTTCATAACTCCTCTTCTTTCTGTTTTTCTTTATTGCCTACAACAATCAAAGAAAACGAACTCTCAAGAGGAGTCAAGCCCTCAGGGATCTTATTATTTTCTGTGGATATAATCTCCTCGGGCTTAAGAGGTTCATTTAGAATGACAACACAAATTCTCTCATCGTTAGGGAGGGCCTTCCAAGATCCTACATTGTCAGGGATATATGGGCGATGTAGAGATTGAAAAGCACAATTAGGCATGTGAGGCAAAAGTTGTTGATTAGGAGAGGCTGCAAAGACAACTAACCGCTCAACCATTGAATTCAACTCCTTCTTAACATGAATGATGTTGAAATATAGAAGGTTCGAGACAAGTGCCCAAAGAGTTTGGGAGTATCCTTCCATCATCTTGTTGCTAGGAGAGCATATCTTACGTATCAGGTTCACAACAAGCTTAGAATTTATGAAAACTGAAAGGTGACCACAACCAAGATTAAGGGCGTTCTCAATGCCTAATAATAAATCTTCGAATTCAACGACATTGTCTGAACAAGCAAACTCGAACCTGTAAGACAGATTATGAATTTTCCCTGCAGGAGAAACCAAGATCATGCTAGCCCTATTTCCTTCACTAGAGCATGAACCATCAAAGTGCATATGCAATATATCATCATCTAAATCAATTATTTCCAAAGGAATATTATCCTCTTCAACAAAGATGGAATACACTCCTAGGTCTTCTTCGATATAGTTTACGCTAGATTGCGGAACACTCTCTATGTAGGGTGAATTTCTTCCCTCTCTAAGGACTATAATGTTCTTTCCGTTCTGAGGAACGGATAAATGTGTTCCGTTGAGCGAGAGGTATCCACCTGTTAGGCTTTCCAATCTCTCCCCAAGATAATTGAGTAATTGCTTACAGACATATCAATCACCTGAATGCTGAGGGTTGTCCTTATCTCAGGATGAGTGCAAAAAACCAAAGTTACATCTTTAATCTCGCCTATAGTTGTTTGTTGTAGACTATTATAGGAGAGCATGCTTCTGGTGTTTTCATTTGTACACGACAAGCCTAACTCTTCCATAATAATCTTTGACATCACACTTGGGCCTGAACCGCCATTAATGAGGCAACAATGGGCAATTGTATCCATGATCTTTACGAAAATATAAAAAAGGTGGATTTTTTACAGGGTATCTAAAGTTATGTACACCTACTTTATTTACAGAAGAATCCTCTTCGCTTACCTCTTTGGAAAGATTGGCTACAACGAAAGATTTTCCTTCCATGAATTGTTTCAGATGCATCTGTTGTTCAGGGATGACAACCATATCTAGAAGGGTTGCATCTGCTTTGATGTTGGCCAACTGATTTAAGATACTATATTTGGAAGAGGAGAGAGAGGGAATGATTCCTTGACTCTCAGGAACTTTAGGAACCTGGGGAGTAGCAGTGGGTGAAGATGAGCTCGGGGTAGAAGAACTGTGGAGAGAATCAAATTTTCCCTTGGGAGCGTGGGCTTTGTTCCTAGTGTTGATGACCATGGCATCCTATGGCTTTGCAAAGTCTAGGACAACGATAGTAGCTTCTGGTCTTTTACCAAAGATCTTATCTCTGGCACTCTTCTTTACCTCACATGTGGTTTGCTCGTGGTGTTCCTTGCAAAAGTTACACCATCTCCAAGGCAGGATAACTTTAGGTTGAAAATTGTTCTCAACCGGATTTCTAAAAGAGGTTGCAGAAGAGGATGAAGCTCTAGGGGTGAGAGGGGAGATAGTACCCTTCCGCTCAAATGCTATCATACGGTTGTTCATATCCTGTACTAGCTGTAAGCGAGCATACATGTTTGTCTGTCTAACTGATTCTCCCCGGGGAAGATCAGTTCTTTCAAGTTGTTCTTCATACTCTGAACAAGTATGCAAACAGGAACCGAGATTATCAATGGCCTTTTCTTCAAGCCTATGATGGTAGGGGGAAGGAAATGCATTGTAATAATGCATGAAAGCGGTTTGGTTCTGAGGGCGGATGAGTTCGAAGATTTGATTGTACAACTTGGTAAAACACAAGTTGAAAGATCTTATGGTCTCACCCTCCTTGTAGGTAACATTATTGTATTCCCTTAACTTCTCGGCTGGGATTTTAGATTGCCCATAAGTGGATCTGAACCAATAGATTAACTCCTCCCAAGTAGATATAATCTTGGTAGGAAGGTCAAAGAATTCGGCCGCAACCTTCCCTTCCAAGGAATTGACGAACAAGCGCTTGCAAGTGTCATTGTCGTTGGCCCCTATGTTATGACAAGCATTAGAAAATTCCACCAGGTGTTCGTTTGCACTGACAATGTTATTTCCTGAAAACTTAGGCAAGTGCTCTTTAAACTTCGGAAATGGGCGAGTAGCAGGTGCTAGGTTAAGAGGAGAGGACACATGCCACGATGTGGTTGTGGTATCTTCTTCGAACTGAAAAAGCCCATACGTTTTAATGACTTTGGTGGGGTTTGTGGTAGATTGGACAGGGATATGGTGGCTGTATAAGCTACCAATCACTGATGATGATGAAGATTGGGAAGATGGAGCACTTCCAATGCCACCAGAGCCACCACTAGATGCCATCTTGTGGATGATAGATGAGGAAAAAAAACCGAGTTGGATGAATCAGATAAAGCCCTCCTTAGAGCACTTTGTTGGGCATATAACATAACGTTTCTTCTTCCTATTTCAACAATAGGATTGATTTCGGGTGACAAGACTCTTCTTCTTCTAGAAGCACGAGAGTCTAAGGACATGAAAGAAAGGCCAAAAATTGAAGAAACAAAGGGTTACTGCTGATTTCTAGGCTGTCTACGTCTAGTCTCCAATTGTTCTTGAGCACTAATATCTCGTTCAATTGCTGCCCAAGAATGGTTAAATTCAACACGGGTATTGTCAGTGTCTAGAATGGTGTTAAACAAGTTCAAAGAAATGTTGGTATGGTCTTGAAGACCGGGCTCGATATTGGGTTGTCTTGCAACAGGAACAATCATTAATAGAAAAACAGTCAAAGAATCAATTTCAGAAAAATAAAGATGTATCGATGAAAATCGAGTATAAAAATTAACTGGAGAGATATCGAAGATCTCCCCAGTATGGTCACCAAATAAATGTTGAGGAAAATATATGAAATAATCTTACTCAAGCATTTTCAGACTTTACTTGGCTAAATCAAAGTAGACAGAAATATCACCCTATGTTTATAGCCAACAAAAATAACATCCTAACTCACAAGTATTAATTACGAGTGCTTAGGCTAGTCTTTTTTTCAATAAATAGCTTGCTGGAAATTTACTTTTTATGTAATCTTCTAAACATATCAGTTGCTGAAATAATTGTAAAGATAGAAGTAAAGTCACCAAGATGATAATCAAGACAGATGAGACATAAAACAATCCTTTATTCCATTCAAATTCACCAAAGAGTCATTTTCTTTACAAAATCTCATGCATAAATTTTGGACCGAAGTCAAACTTAGACATCCCTGATGGAACATACAAAAGGACCTCTGACAAAAAACCAAAACTGAACTCTAGAAGCTGGATCAGCTTGCCACATATTGCTGCCCACTCGACTCTGCACAATAGCCTTTGTCAGCCATGAAAATTAATTCACAAGGAAACAAGTCTACATAGACTATCAAAGATAGATCAACACCTCTGAAAAACAAGTGTCTGAATAATGTGATTCAACCTTGAATATTGTTGTCTACAATAAGACCCTGCTATCATAAAAGAGAATTAGGTCTGTGATGAATAATGAATGAATGAAAACTAAACTATCTCAACATAAACTCAAAGAGAAAACCTTAATATGCTTTTGCTTCTATCCTCCTCTTGTTCCTCCCTTTTCTTTTGCTTTTAAACAAATTAGAATTGGTTGAAGTATTTGAACCAACTCATTAGTTAAGTTAATTAAAAGACTCAACTAACTTTAGTTATGGGGAAGAGTAATAATTATAATAAGGGTTATAAATAAATAATAACTAGTAGGTGGGACCCCTTGTGACTCATTTTAGTTCATAACAATCATAACAATCATAGCATAACCATTAGTTAAGTAAAACACCCCTCCTTGTGTCTCCCATCAACATATTCACTTTTGGCAAATTTATCTCATGAAATTTGAAATTATTTTCAAAAATGTTACTCATATATCCAAAATAAAACATGCTGTCCAAAATTTCCTGAAGTCAACTGTCATCAACAATGGATAAAAATAAAACTCAAAAACCATATTTCCCAGTCTGAGATGCAACCCTTCCTTGATTGCTACTGTCACCTTTTGATTTTCTTGAATTTGCCTTTGGCTGTGTAGAGCCTTTAGGCCTAATCTCAATGATCACGTGGGAACAATCGTCCCTCAAATATATCCGGGAAGACATGGATTTGTCCGAGCCATTAGAGGGTGAGGAAGGGGCAACAATGGACTTTCCTTTATCAAGGGCACGGTGGGCCTCGATTTTCAATCTCTTGCTAGCATGGGAGGATTTCACTGGTGAGTGGGGAGTTACTTGGATGATCTAGTTGTTAGGCGGAGGAGCAGGCAAGGACAAATTGGGAGACTGCCGGGTGGACAATCTTCTGCCATCCATCATTTTCAGGAACCTCGGGTTGCAATGAGACATGAGGAGGTACAGGGATACTAGGGGCTTGCGGGACTTGGAAAGGAGGCCTTTCAGGTCTAGCTTAGACTACTCCCTGTCCAATCCAATTGAAAAATCTAGCCTTAAATAATTGGCCAAGCTCTTGTGAATCAACATCAAAATGTATAGAGAACCTGTGACTTCTTGGGTCTCGGTTCCAATTACCTCTACCTCTGTTTCCTCGGCCATGGCTCCCTCGATTAAAAAAACTCATTCCTGCATGCATGATTGATTAGAAAACAGTCTTTTAAATAACCATACATGACAACTCTTACAAATATGAAATAGATTTGGCTCAACAATGTATCCGACTCATGCAATCCAATCCATACAAATTGTTTTTCTGTTTAACACCAAAATTCTCTTGATTGTAATCAATCTTTAGAACATGGAGTGAAAAATGAATATGGGAAGGTGATGGGATTTGGAATTAGCAGAAAATGAAATAATGGAAGGGAAGAAGAATGATTATTGTTCATGAAATTAATTAAGTGATCAATAAAACATTCCGCGAAAAGAGATGCACCAACCAACAATCATTGTGACCAAATAACAATTATTGTGTATTTAACTAGTTCACTGTTCATAATCAAATATCCAATACAGTGCCATCACAAGACAATATTCATTCCACACAATCTATAAAGGGATTGTGTTCCTTTCATTTATATACTTTGCATCTTATAACAATTTTCAAACAGTAATAATTTCCACTCTGTTAACCACCAGAATCAACCACTGCCCACACATTTCTTCAATCAACAACTACAGACAAAAGTCATGTTTCCAAAATTAACAATGAAGTCACACCATCACTGCAATCGGTCATGTCCTTTAGAATGCAATGATGTTCGTTAAACATATATAGGGGCGGTAAACCCAATAATCAAGATTAAATTGCAAAACTCGAATTGACATTTAAACGGACAGACAACAACCACCATTCCAACATAGCTATGCACAAAATAATTCAATCATACAAGTGTAACTCTGTCACTATACAATCCCCATTCAATGTGACTCTAAAAAGCAGGGCCATCCATCCAACACGACTAGGTATCAACAACATGCCTATCTCAACAAATGATTGGGTTGCAACAAAACATGCTTAAAACTCTGTGGGTATCCCCGAGTGTGAAACCCAAGCTATCCATGTTATACACAGTGTGCAACCACCAAAACACTACGATGCAACATCTCCATTTTACAAAACCAAACACAAAGTTGCGGTAATAAATCAACCCATCGTGCTGAGCCATCAATCTAATACAATATTGCTTCAATTTAGTCAAACTGTAATCAACTATGTTGCGTACAACTCGTCTTATACAATTAGACAATCATAGGCATGCAATGGGTGTAGTTCATGATGATTATGATGATGATTAACGTCCACAAGACCGAATTGGTCTATCATACCTTAAGAGGGTAAGTGATTACTTGTGATTCTTTAGAATTTTGTTTCTGTGCTTGAAAAGCATTAAGAGAAGCTTTCCAAGATCACCATACATTTGTTGAGTTAAGAGGTTCGGAAGGTTGGTAGTGTGATGAATATTTTGAAAATGAGATCTAATATGGGTATAGGCTGGACAATCTAAGAGAAAATGCTTTTCATCTTCAACCTTTTTAGTGTCATAAAGGCGACACACTCTTTCATCCCATAACGTTTTAGGAATTGACCAATGCTCAGTTTCACTATGGAGCTTGTGAGAATTTATTCTTATCTTAGCAATGCTTATTTTTTTCTTTCTGCTTGGCAAAACAAATAGGCCCCAAAAGAAACTAACAGTTACAATGACCATTATTTCATTGTGTAGAAACACCACACACAACATAGTATGCATGAGCAACATCAAGCAATTGTAACCAATGCCAGCTAAACATCCAAATAATCCTTAGTGCAAAAATACTAGTGACTGTGTATCAACCAACCAATTCACCACTGTCGTAAAAATCAATCAACCTAACAAGCTGTGGCAACCATGCATACCCATGCATCAATTCGAATCGGGGCAACGACCCTCTCGATTAAACAATATTGAGTTATTAAACATAAGGAGAGTGATTGTGTAATTTGAGTTGTGCAAATATCAATGCAGGGTTTACCATTGTTATAAAAGATGCAGTAACTAAATGCCAAACCAACACGACTGTCATATGACTATCTGGGTGAGTTTGTATTCAAATTAATCGACAATACATTCAATCCACAATAACCCATATTAAACTTGACAGGCTCGACCATCTTCTCTATAAAATTTCAGACTGGAGGCTAAGGGTTTGTTATGTAGCCAACATAGGGAGAACATAGCCAACTCCTTGTAACGGTGAAAAATACGAGGCTAACGGTGCATACACAGAGAACCATGACTCATTCGTGGACAGGTAACAAATGCATGACAAGGGGCCATAACAGAAGGTGAGGCTCTAATTCGGCCTGACAATGTTATTTAATGCAAACATGGTACAACACTGAGGTGAATACAGGGCCGAGTAAGAACAGGGAACTCATTTCGTGACTCTTAGTGGTGAAATCAACCAATGCCCAAGTGAACAGAACACAGTGACGTAGAATGCCTCCAACCATTAAACCCATAAAAGCCAGAGATTTGGCATTATGATGCGAATGCGTGAGCACATCCCTCCAAACAAGACCAACAAAACCCTCCAACTAAATCAACCAAGATCACAGAGAGCCCCTATGGTTACTAACACCCAGGATGACCAACAACTCCTATGAATTCAATATTATTGCAGAAAGAACCATCGACGCTGTATTCCAAATTACAATTTTTTACACAGTTGCAACACTTCAAGAAAGCACAAACCAATACACCTGAGCCAATAATCATTTCATAACCAGAGAAGACTCATGAATGGCCAAGAAAAGACATCCCTGTAATCGAATTCCTTAAAAAGAGAGTTGGCCGAGCGGTTCCTCTCTGCTAAGAAGTCAGAGCATAACCACAACAACAAGGTCGAACAATAACTCGACTAGGGTGGCAGCTAACGAAAGGAGTAAAGGTGATGTGCATTAAATGCACATCGCCTCCACCCACATTTCATTATTTCATTAGTACACGCCAACAAGTTCTTCATTAACACCATTAATCAGACCATGTATCGAAACCATCACCTCATTAAAAGCCAATAACGCGACCACCATAATATTTAACTTATGCCATACAAAAAACAACTACGTACCACATAACACAGTTAAGCGCATAACCATTAGTGCTTATTACTTTGTTAAAATGCACCACCCATATATTGTCCATCTAAATATACCATATTCATATTACCAATATAATTCAATTAAATCGTATAACCATCACTTGCTAGCTAGGATTCAACCATAATTGTTAAGTCTTTCATGCATGCAGTATAGTATATGGGATAGTTTAAATTTGCATTGTTTCTTATTTCTTTCCAATTGTTTGCATGTGGTATAGTAAAATTGCAGAACTAGATCCCTTTTCTTTTGCATTTGTTATAGTATTTTTGCCTTTCTCCACACTGCCTTTCATGTATTTTCACTAACATGTTTGTTGTGAAGGTGTGATAAGAACATATAGCAATGATATCAATGGATAGCATAGGCCGTAGTAACAAAATGAAGCAACACTTCATAAGCTCAAACCATATCCAATAACAAAAGATCTCATCAACCATGTAAGTCGTGTCGCACATCATGACAAACATCAATTGTGAAGATATGATCTTAAATGATACAAGGTGGTCCCACCTACTAGTATTATTTAGTTTTTATAATAATAGGCTTTAGCAACACTTTGCAGGCTAAACTTCGTTGACGATTTTAATCATCAACACACAAGAACAGAAGAAATATCTTGGGAAACCCTTCTCAACAAGGGAAGAAAACCCATCAATCCTTTGCTATATGTTGGGATTTGGGTACCTTGGAAAGTGGTCCCCATGTGATTATGAGCCTCTAAGCACAAAGGAGGAGACTATTACCCTTGTACTGTGTACTTTGTGTCTAATTTCACTTTGACTTAGGAGATTTAAGTCGGAAGTGAAATTTGGTCATTTTAGCCTAAAGTTACAATTAATTCACAAAGTGGGTGAATTAATAGACATAAAGTGGAAACTATGGAAACTTAAGTGAAGTGGGTTTTGAGTTGAGATATATGTGAGATGATCTCAACCATTGATTAGGGATGGGATGAGATGATCTCATCCATCCATCATTTAGGTTTCCTTATGCATCCTAAAGGAGGCCGCAAAGGGAAAAGTAGAGCTCATTCCTTGTTATGTTCACTTGAGGAGAATGAGAAAGGGAAAGAGGAGGAGAACAATTGCATTGGGAGAGGAGAGATTGGGTGCATGCTTCCATGGAGAGAGACATCTATCTTAGGCCTCAATTATCTAATGGTGATCACATGTGCTAGGAGGAGGGCGCACCATAGGAGTGGATGCACAACTACCTGGTAGCAGTTTCGCTTGGAGGAAGCCAGTTCTGATAGGTTCAGTGGAGAGGCAGCACATGAGAGCACATTCCTGTGGAGGGATTTCTTCATTGGGTCCAAGAGGAAGGAGAGCACTTCATTTCAGTGGAGAGAGCAACAAAAGGAGAGGGCACACCTGAGTTTGGGCGCATATCTCACTAGATCTTGTGGCAAATCTCGTGAGGAGCTTGCTATGTATACATGTTCCTTTGTATTGTATTACTTGTTGTATCTCATGCTTTGATCATCGTTATATAGACAAATATCCCAAACTGGTTTTCCCCCGGGGGGGGGTTATCTAGGGTCATGTTGACCAAAAACACCTGTGTCAAATTTATGCATGCTTAAAAGTGTAGATCAACATTTTAAAGTTCAAATATATAGAGGTAGTGTTATGTGTTTTAATGTATTATGCATGTGCTAACATTGAGTAAATAAAACACTTGTAAGGGCACCTTAAAAGAGCACTTAACCATTAAATATTGAGCAGAAAGTTTGGTGACTGTTTGCTGTCCTAAACCAACAAGATAAGACAACCACACAGTTGAAACTTAGGGCCATACTAAGGTCAAGGTCAGACCTTATATGGCAGCCTTATAGGACCTCATAAAATCTACATGGTATCAGAGCCAAAGGTGGCTTAGACTTGCTGATTTTGGAGCACTTTTGTGGGCACTTTTGTGAGGTTTTATATCAGATCTATTGGCTGTTTTGGACAACAAGTTTTTAGTCCAAAACAATGGGTAAACTTTAGATCTGAAGGTACCTCTCATTCAATGCCAGTTGGACAGCTCAAGGGATATTTTGGACAACTACCTGACAGTGTTTGTGGACAATTGTGGGCAGATTTGTTGGGCTGATTTTTGACACTTGTGGACAACCTCTTTTCACACTTGCGTGGATAGGAGTGAGGCTGTAGTGTATGACCTCTTTTCACACCTACTGACGAGGAGTGAGGTCGGGGTTTCACTTGCCTCTTTTCACACCCGTGTTGACAGGAGTGAGGCAACATTCCTTTGCATTTGGAGCATCAGAGTGAGAGCAATGTGATAGACATGTCAGTATCTCAGATGCGTGTGGAGGACAAACTAGTCGGGGATAGAAATTGGTTGCCTTGGAAGGCGATGATGGTCTTTGTCTTAGAGGACCTCGAGCTATGGGACATAGTCGAGGCAACTGTTCCAGTCATTCCTATCACTGCTCTCGTCTTGGTGGCAGAGTTCATAAAAAGGAACAACAAGGCAAAGAGGATCGTTTGTGATGCTGTGAGAGATCACATTATTCCCAATTTGACGGGGAAGACTCATGCATACGAGATGTGGGAATCTCTATGCAAGTTGTACGAGAGATCTAATGAGAACTGAAAGTTGGTTCTTCATGATCGACTGAGGAGAATTTGGATGCTCGAGGATGAGTTGGTTACTTCATTCCTTGGTAGATACACCCAGATCAGAGACAAGCTTGGAGCCGTCGGAGAGGTGGTGAACCTTAACTCTTTGGTGAGGACAGCTATGAATAGCTTCACCAAACCTTGGGGTCCATTCATACACGACATTGTTTCTAGGGAGGTTATGCCTACATGGGAGAGGTTGTGGGATGACTTTGTCCAAGAGGAGATTAGGCTTGCAACCGAGCCTTCTGGACAACAACAGTAGTCAGTTTCGGGGGTTGAGGACCTTTCTCTTTGGACAAAGGGAAAGAAGAATACCGGTCATGGAGGTCGGCAGGATCCCAAGTTTGGGGCCCCACCACAGGGAGGAGAGAGTAGCAACAAGAGTGGGCAAAAGAGAGACATGAGCACAGTGAGATGCTTTGCTTGTGGAGAGATGGGTCACTATGCAGGACAGTGTCCCAAGAAGAAGAAGAAGAAATAGGGTGTGTCAGCAACGACAACAGAGGAGATAAAGTTCGAGGAGAAGTTTACGAGATAATGTGCATTCATGACTACTTTATCTTTTGTTACACCATCCAACATTAGATGGGAACACAGAGTTGAGGAGGACCAACTGACTCATAGTAGTGATTCAGAGGGAGATGAGACTCAGTGTCCCTGGACATCTTCAGAGTGGGTGACTGGTCCACCCAGGATAGCTACAGTTTCAGAGAAGCTGAGCAGACAAAGAGTTGGTGCTACAAATTTAGTGCATCAGAGGTTGATGAGGAGGAGCAATAGGGCACCATGGAGGCTTGAGCCTCACTTAGCTTATGAGACAGGTAGATTAGGTTCTAGATCCACTTCAAGTGGAAGTCACTTGGCGAGAGGCCAAGTTGATGACTCTTGGTGAGATACCAAGAGGGGGAGACTCTTGGTGAGATGCCAAGAGTAGGTGGAAATCCTTGGTGGGAGACCAAGGTGGAGATCTTTGGTGTGATGCCGAGATCTAGGTGATCTTGGATAGATGGAGAGTCAACTCCATTTATATATCACACAGATTAAACAGATCTGTGACATAGTCCACTTTTAGTGATCAGGGTACAACCATACTCACCGAGTATATGCCAGGAGGCAACCATGTCCTCTGCAGGAATGAGATTGGTGGTGACGAGCACTTTCCTCGGTAAGAGGGAGTGTTGGGATTTGGGTACCTTGGAAAGTGGTCCCGATGTGCTTATGAGCCTCTAAGCACAAAGGGGAAGACTATTACCCTTGTACTATGTACTTTGTGTCTAATTTCACTTTGACTTAGGAGATTTAAGTCAAAAGTGAAATTTGGTCATTTTAGCCTAAAGTGACAATTAATTCATAAAGTGGGTGAATTGATAGACATACAGTGGAAACTATGGAAACTTAAGTGAAGTGGGTTTTGAGTTGAGATATATGTGAGATGATCTCAACCATTGATTAGGGATGAGATTAGATGATCTCATCCATCCATCATTTAGGTTTCCTTATGCATCCTAAAGGAGGGCGCAAGGGGCAAAGTAGAGCTCATTCCTTGTTATGTTCACTTGAGGAGAATGAGAAAGGGAAAGAGGATGATAACAGTTGCATTGGGAGAGGAGAGCTTAGGCGCAAGCTTGTTAAAATAATGTAACTGCAAATAGTATTATTATTATTATTGTTATTTTATTCATAGGATTAATCCCCATTGTGGATTAATCATGTCGGTTGTTGTAACAGATTTTGGAAATTGCTCTACTCAACATTTTCATCCCAAATGTGTTTGAGGATCACATCTTATTTCCAAATTATCTATAACTTGCATCAGATTTGCTGAAGGACTTGTAGGGCCTTTTAGGAAGAAAGTTTGTGTTCTGAGGTCTCTCACTGTAAGTATGACATCTCTATTTTAAATGTGGCACAATAACACTTGCAATATGCATATGCTTCTAATATGTCATTCTTTCCACAAAGGCAAACAATGGTGTAGAATTTATTTCTACCTGTTTAAACCACAAAGATTTGAATGAGGAAAGGCTCATGACTACTTCATCCAGTTGTTTTTGGAATCTTTGAACTTTGCCTCCGCTACCTCTTGAGATTTGGCCAAGTGTCCTTTCCTGTTGGAGGATCTATTTCTGTTGGTAGTAGAGGATTTTATTTCAGAGCATTTGAACTTGTTAAACAAACAAAAAGGAAATTTACAATATCAAGAAATGCCAATATTTTTTTTTAAAGCAAGGCAGGGATTTGGATCTTCATTATCTGTACAAGGAAGTGAGTGGGCGTGGCAGGCTGCAAATGGTTATTAAAGAAAGGAAATGGAAGGCGATATCCTCAGCACTTGACTTTCCTCCAACAACAACAAGTGCTTCATTTGTTTTACGCAAGTTCTGCAGTAGTTTTCTTCACTACTATGAGCAAGTATATCTATTTGGAGTTAAAGGACACCTAGTTCCACTTCCATCTCCCCCAGCAAATCCATGTCCAGCTGCTCATTTCTCAGATGTTGAGCATATGCAATCAGCTTCTGAAGATCCTGAACCGAAGAAGAGGAAGCGGAAAATAGATTCTGCTCAAGTACTGGGAGTGGACCCTGCATCATCATTTGGGAGCAGTGTGCTAGGGTCTATTGATGGTAAATTTGAGCATAGTTATCTTATTACTGAGATGGTTGGTACAAGGAAAATGAAAGGTCTGTTGTACAATATACCTCCTACTGGTGCCAGACCACGCGGTGCATCTGTATCAACCTTTATGAATAACATCATAACTGGCGCTGAAGCATTACAAATTGAGAATTAAATCGGTCGTCGACGTAAGAGAAAAGAAATGTCAAGGAAGGATCCAAACACAAAACATAAGCGACTATACCTTTTTCTTTGCCGAACAACAAGCCAAGTTGAAATCAACTGAACCTGATAAGAATAGAGAAATCAACAAGATTTGTGGAATCAGCTTCCAGAAGACAAGAAATCACCTTATCAAGAAAGAGGCCTACAAGATAAGAAGCGCTATAAAAGAGAAATGCGTGAATAGGGACAGAGATCGATTGGTATCAGGGAAAAAAATGTGATACAAAAAACTTATGAAAAAAGGAGCCAAAAATGCAGAACCCGTGACAAAAGACAGAACGATGTGAAAGCTTCTTCAATCCACCACGAGTTCCAGAAGATGACAAAGAACTCGATGAAGAAACTGTTGAGAACCTTCAGAATCTGATGGAGCAGGACTATGCATTGGTTCCAAATGTCGTGTCATGGTTTACTGGAGAGGCTTGTCAACTGGATGACTTGGAGGATGTGGACGAGGATGAAGAAGATGAATTCCACGAAAGGCAACATTGTTTAAAGACGTGGACCGACTAGAGAGCAACCTCCTGAGAGAAAACAACAAATAAATCACCAAATACATTACAACGCATGCTGCATGCACGAAACACCATGAAGAGCACCAATCTCGCCATTTCGGGATTTTGACCATCGTTTTGACATTATGCTACTTCCTCCAAAAGTCCGAAAGCCGAATTCATGGTTCCATCATTGCACCGACGGGTAGGGTTCTGTTTGTTAATATTTTGATTATATTAACCGATTTCGGACACGGTCTTTTGATGGCATCAAATCGTAGAGCCTGTAATAGAACTGGATAGACTCTCGCCTTTGGAATCCCAATTCTGGACAAAATCATTTAACCGTAAAAATGAGCGTCGGTCATATCCTTGGCATTCGTTTTGGCTCCAACACGAGAACTTGCAAAACAGGTTAATAAAGAATCTGCTCTAGACTGTTATGGGGGTTTACCTATAATGAGACAAATCAATCTTCTTGGAAAAGGTTTAGATATTGTTGTGGGAATACCTGGTTGCATTTTTTGATATAATCAATCGAGGTGCACCAGTCTTGTCAGAAGTATAATTTATTGTTTTGGACGAGGCTGACCAAATACTTAAGGTGAGCTTTGATGAAGACGTTGCCGAAAAAACGTCAGAGTATGTTTTTTCTGCTACAATGCCTGTCTGGGTGCAGAGGCTTTCTAGGAAATATTTAAATGTATCGTTTTAAATCAAACAAAGCGAGATGATGATAGTCTGTCAATGGCACTGGGTCGGTTCCTTTCCTGTGAATTTTTGCATGGTGATATTTCACTGAATCAACGAGAGAAGACTCTTGCTGGCTTTCGCGAAGGGACGTTTTAACGCGCTGATTGCTACTGATGTAGCTGTCCGTGGTCTTGATATTCCTAATATTGATCTGGTTATTCATTATGAACTCCGGACAACTTCAAAGATTTTTGCGCATGGAGGCGAATCAAATACATACACTGTTATAAACAGTTCGAAAATTAGGATTTTGTTTGTGCTTTAAAAATTAGTTCAGATTACTGTTATCATTAGTTAAAGACGATTGAAGTTAGTTCATTTTCTGTTAGGTATCCTATGACGCAGATTCAACTTCCTTGAGAGAGGGAATTTATATAGAAGTTCATCCATTGTAATTAGAGAGAGGGGGGAGCCCGGGGGGAAACCTCTTTTGGAGAGAGCTCCTTTTGAACGCAGAGTTATTTTGAAAGCCCAGAATGGAGTAATACATAAGTGACATGTTTACTTGATATTGTGAGATTCATCACGGTCAATTTTTTCAGTGTGTTCTCTTTTTTGTCATATTATCTATCTGTTCCTTTATCGAATGAGTTAAAATCTGTTTGGAATTCATTTTACATGCTCCTTACACACAGTTGATAAGTGTTCTGTTTCGATGGTGACTGGACATAATTCACTCCAGATAAGTGCTCTGCATCTAGTTATCAGCCTTTAGTTTTTTCCTCTAAATTTGTAGTGAAAATTCATCCTTGATAGATGCTTTCACTGTGATGGCCTTTTCCTTGTCTTTTTCTGCTACTATATCATGATTATTAATAGCTGAAAGATAGACTTACTTTGCTTCATTTTCCGCAAGTAATACGATCACTGCTATGATCTCTTTTCTTTGGTTTTCACTTGACTCCATCGCCCAGTAGGTCTTTTCAAATCCATGCAACCCCCAACCTTATTAAAAATCTTCTCTGATAAGAAATCTGGCCTTCTTACTGTGATTATTGAATATTCCTGAGTAAAGAGCCCTTGGCCGTTGAGAGAACTCTCTCTGAGTGTGTTAGGTCAGAAGTACACTCAAAATCAATTTTCAGGGATTGGCTTGCTGCAACCCAAGTCAAGTTCCGAACAACAAATAAATTTTTCTTTTAAAATGTGCTAAGGCTTGGCTCTATTACAACCTAGAGTCAACTCTTGTGACAACATTTTTTGGCGCCATTGCCGGGGACGGAGGACGAAGTTATCTTCCCTAGGATACGACAAAGGTTCGATCTATCTCCTGATGGTGAACATTGGATAAATGTTCGATTGGCTGTGATTGTTCACTTGGCGACTTCTTGGTTCGTAGACTCTACATGTTTTCGTTGGCGACTCCACTGGTCTCAAATGTTGAATTCCTCCACTGCTCGGATCGCTACAAGGTGCTAAGTGATGAGGTTCAGAATTTTTGCAGGTCACTTTATTGATGTAGGCACGTGGTCTACTGTTCTTGGCACTTTACTGGAAAGTACCATCCCTAGATGGAGCCTATGTTGTAACAGATTTTGGAAATTTCTCTACTAAGCATTTTCATCCCAAATGTGTTTGAGGATCACATCTTATTTCCAAATTATCTATAACTTGCATCAGATTTTCTGAAGGACTTGTAGGGCCTTTTGGGAAGAAAGTTTGTGTTCTGAGGTCTCTCACTATAAGTATGACATCTCTATTTTAAATGCGACACAATAACACTTGCAATATGCAGATGCTTCTAATATGTCATTCTTTCCACAAAGGCAAACAATGGTGTAGAATTTATTTCTACCTGTTTCAACCATAAAGATTTGAATGAGGAAAGGCTCATGACTACTTCATCCAGTTGTTTTTGGAATCTTTGAACTTTGCCTCAGCTACCTCTTGAGCTTTGGCCAAGTGTCCTTTCTTGTTGGAGGATCTATTTTTGTTGGTAGTAGAGGATTTTATTTCAGAGCATTTCGATCTGTTAAACAAACAAAAAGGAAATTTACAATATCAAGAAATGCCAATAATTTTTTTTTAAAGCAAGGCAGGGATTTGGATCTTCACTATTTGTACAAGGAAGTAAGTGGGTGTGGTAGGCTGCAAATGGTTATTAAAGAAAGGAAATGGAAGGCGATAGCCTCGGCACTTGACTTTCCTCCAACAACGACAAGTGCTTCATTTGTTTTACGCAAGTTATACAGTAGTTTTCTTCACCACTATGAGCAAGTATATCTATTTGGAGTTAAAGGACACCTGGTTCCACTTCCAGCTCCCCCAACAAATCCATGTCCAGCTGCTCATTTCTCAGATGTTGAGCATATGCAATCAACTTCTGAAGATTCTGAACTGGAGAAGAGGAAGCGGAAAATAGATTATGCTAAAGTACTGGGAGTGGACCCTGCATCATCAATTGGGAGCAGTGTGCTAGGGTCTATTGATGGTAAATTTGAGCATAGTTATCTTATTACTGTGACAGTTGGTACAAGGAAAATGAAAGGTCTGTTGTACCATATACCTCCTACTGGTGCCAGACCACGCGGTGCATCTGTATCAACCTTTATGAATAACATCAAAACTGGCGCTGAAGCGTTACAAATTGAGAATTAAATCGGTCGTCGACGTAAGAGAAAAGAAATGTCAAGGAAGGATCCAAACGCAAAACAGAAGCGACTATACCTTTTTCTTTGCCGAACAACAAGCCAAGTTGAAATCAACTGAACCTGATAAGAACAGAGAAATCAGCTTCCAGAAGACAAGAAATCACCGTATCAAGAAGTAGGCCTACAGGATAAGAAGCGCTAAAAAAGAGAAATGCGTGAATAAGGACAGAGATCGATTGGTATCATTGAAAAAATGTGATACAAAAAACTTATGAAAAAAGGGGCCAAAAATGCAGAACCCGTGACAAAAAACATAACGATGTGAAAGCTTCTTCAATCCACCACGAGTTCCAGAAGATGATAAAGAACTCAATGAAGAAACTGTTGAGAACCTTCAGAATCTGATGGAGCAGGACTATGCATTGGTTCCAAATGTCATGTCATGGTTTACTGGAGAGGCTTGTCAACTGGATGACTTGGAGGATGCGGACGAGGATGAAGAAGATGAATTCCACGAAAGGCAACATTGTTCAAAGACGTGGACCGGCTAGAGAGCAACCTCCTGAGTGCAAACAACAAATAAATCACCAAATACATTACAACGCATGACACATGCATGAAACACCACGAAGAGCACCAATCTCGCCATTTCGGCATTTTGACCATCGTTTTGACATTATGCTACTTCCTCCGAAAGTCCGAAAGATGAATTCATGGTTCCATCATTGCGCCGACGGGTAGGGTTCCATTTGTTAATATTTTGATTATATTAACCGATTTCGGACACGGTCTTTTGATGGCATCAAATCGCAGAGCCCTTAATGGAACTGGATAGACTCTCGCCTTTGGAATCCCAATCCTGGACAAACTCATTTAACCGTAAAAATGAGCGTCGTTCATATCTTTGGCATTCGTTTTGTCTCCAACACGAGAACTTGCAAAATAGGTTGATAAAGAATCTGCTCCAGACTGTTATGGGGGTTTACCTATAATGAGCCAAATCAATCTTCTTGGAAAAGGTTTAGATATTGTTGTCGGAATACCTGGTTGCATTTTTTGATATAATCAATCGAGGTGCACCAGTCTTGTCAGAAGTACAATTTATTGTTTTGGATGAGGCTGACCAGATACTTAAGGTGAGCTTTGATGAAGACGTTGCCAAAAAAACGTCAGAGTATGTTTTTTCTGCTACAATGCCTGTCTGGGTGCAAAGGCTTTCTAGGAAATATTTAAATGTATCCTTTTAAATCAAACAAAGTGAGACGCTGATAGTCTGTCAATGGCATTGGGTTGGGTCCTTTGCTGTGAATTTTTGCATGGTGATATTTCACTGAATCAACGAGAGAAGACTCTCGCTGGCTTTCGCGAAGGGACGCTTTAACACGCTGATTGCTATTGATGTAGCTGTCCGTGGTCTTGATATTCCTAATATTGATCCGGTTATTCATTATGAACTCCCGACAACTTCAGAGATTTTTGCGCATGGAGGCGAATCAAATACATACACTGTTATAAACAGTTCGAAAATTAGGATTTTGTTTGTGCTTTAAAAATTAGTTCGGATTATTGTTATCATAATTAAAGACGGTTGAAGTTAGTTCATTTTCTGTTAGGTATCCTATGACGCAGATTCAACTTCCTTGAGAGAGGGAATTTATATAGAAGTTCATCCATTGTAATTAGAGAGAGGGGGGAGCCCCGGGGGAAACCCCTTTTGGAGAGAGCTCCTTTGAATGCAGAGTTATTTTGAAATCCCGGAATGGAGTAATACATAAGTGACATGTTTACTTGATATTGTGAGATTCATCACGGTCAATTTTTTCAGTATGTTCTCTTTTTTGTCATATTATCTATCTGTTCCTTTATCGACTAAGTTAAAATCTGTTTGGAATTCATTTTACATGCTCCTTAGACACAGTTGATAAGTGTTCTGTTTTGATGGTGACTGGATAGAATTCACTCCAGATAAGTGCACTGCATCTAGTTATCAGCCTTCAGTTTTTTCCTCTAAAGTTGTAGTGAAAATTCATCCTTGATAGATGCTTTCACTGTGATGGCCTTTTCCTTGTCTTTTTCTGCTACTATATCATGATTATTAATAGCTGAAAGATAGACTTACTTTGCCTCATTTTCCGCAAGTAATACGATCACTGCTATGATCTCTTTTCTTTGGTTTTCACTTGACTCCATCTCCCAATAGGTCTTTTCAAATCCATGCAACCCCCAACCTTATTAAAAATCTTCTCTGATAAGAAATTTGGCCTTCTTACTGTCATTATTGAATATTCCTGAGTAAAGAGCCCTTGGCTGTTGAGAGAACTCTCTCTGAGTGTATTAGGTCAGAAGTACACTCAAAATCAATTTTCAGGGATTGGCTTGCTGCAGCCCAAGTCAAGTTCCGAACAACAAATAAAATTTTCTTTTAAAATGTGCTAAGGCTTGGCTCTATTCCAGCCTAGAGTCAACTCTTGCGACAACATTTTTTGGCGCCGTTGCTGGGGACGGAGGACGAAGTTATCTTCCCTAGGATACAACAAAGGTTCGATCTATCTCCTGATGGTGAACATGGGATAGATGTTCGATTGGCTGTGATTGTTCACCTGGTGACTCCTTGGTTCGTAGACTCTACATGTTTTCGTTGGCGACTCCACTGGTCTCAAATGTTGAATTCCTCCACTGCTCGTATCGCTACAAGGTGCTAAGTGATGAGGTTCAGAATTTTTGCAGGTCACTTTATTGATGCAGGCACATGGTCTACTGTTCTTGGCACTTTACTGGAAAGTACCATCCCTAGATGGAGCCTATGTTGTAACAGATTTTGGAAATTGCTCTACTCAGCATTTTCATCCCAAATGTGTTTGAGGATCACATCTTATTTCCAAATTATCTATAACTTGCATCAGATTTGCTGAAGGACTTGTAGGGCCTTTTGGGAAGAAATTTTGTGTTCTAAGGTCTCTCACTGTAAGTATGACATCTCTATTTTAAATGTGGCACAATAACACTTGCAATATGCAGATGCTTCTAATATGTCATTCTTTCCACAAAGGCAAACAATGGTGTAGAATTTATTTCTACCTGTTTCAACCACAAAGATTTGAATGAGGAAAGGCTCATGACTACTTCATCCAGTTGTTTTTGGAATCTTTGAACTTTGCCTCCGCTACCTCTTGAGATTTGGCCAAGTGTCCTTTCCTGTTGGAGGATCTATTTCTGTTGGTAGTAGAGGATTTTATTTCAGAGCATTTCAACCTGTTAAACAAACAAAAAGGAAATTTACAATATCAAGAAATGCCAATCAAAAATTTTTAAAGCAAGGCAGGGATTTGGATCTTCACTATCTGTACAAGGAAGTGAGTGGGCGTGGTAGGCTGCAAATGGTTATTAAAGAAAGGAAATGGAAGGCGATAGCCTCGACACTTGACTTTCCTCCAACAACAACAAGTGCTTCATTTGTTTTACGCAAGTTCTACAATAGTTTTCTTCACCACTATAAGCAAGTATATCTATTTCGAGTTAAAGGACACCTGGTTCCACTTCCAGCTCCCCCAGCAAATCCATGTCCAACTACTCATTTCTCAGATGTTGAGCATATGAAATCAACTTCTGAAGATCCTGAACCGGAGAAGAGGAAGCGGAAAATAGCTTCTGCTAAAGTATTGGGAGTGGACCCTGCATCATCAGTTGGGAGCAGTGTGCTAGGGTCTATTGATGGTAAATTTGAGCATAGTTATCTTATTACTGTGATGGTTGGTACAAGGAAAATGAAAGGTCTTTTGTACCATATACCTCCTACTAGTGCTAGACCACGCGGTGCATTTGTATCAACCTTTATGAATAGCATCATAACTGGTGCTGAAGCGTTACAAATTGAGAATTAAATCGGTTGTCGACGTAAGAGAAAAGAAATGTCAAGGAAGGATCCAAACGCAATACAGAAGCGGCTATACCTTTTTCTTTGCCGAACAACAAGCCAAGTTGAAATCAACTGAACTTGATAAGAACAGAGAAATCAACAAGATTTGTGGAATCAGCTTCCAGAAGACAAAAAATCACCATATCAAGAAAGAGGCCTACAGGATAAGAAGCGCTATAAAAGAGAAATGTGTGAATAGGGACAGAGATCGATTGGTATCCGAGAAAAAAATGTGATACAAAAAACTTATGAAAAAAGGAGCCAAAAATGCAGAACCCGTGACAAAAAACAGAACGATGTGAAAGCTTCTTCAATCCACCACGAGTTCCAGAAGATGACAAAGAACTCGATGAAGAAACTGTTGAGAACCTTCAGAATCTGATGGAGTAGGACTATGCATTGGTTCCAAATGTCATGTCATGGTTTACTGGAGAGGCTTGTCAACTGGATGACTTGGAGGATGCGGACGAGGATGAAGAAGATGAATTCCACGAAAGGCAACATTGTTTAAAGACGTGGACCAGCTAGAGAGCAACCTCTTGAGTGCAAACAAAAAATAAATCACCAAATACATTACAACACATGCCACATGCACGAAACACCACGAAGAGAACCAATCTCACCATTTCGGGATTTTGACCATCGTTTTGACATTATGCTACTTCCTCTGAAAGTTCGAAAGCCGAATTCATGGTTCCATCATTGCACCGACGGGTAGGGTTCCGTTTGTTAATATTTTGATTATATTAACCGATTTCGGACACGGTCTTTTGATGGCATCAAATCGCAGAGCCTGTAATGGAACTGGATAGACTCTCGCCTTTGGAATCCCAATCCTGGACAAAATTATTTAACCGTAAAAATGAGCGTCGGTCATATCCTTGGCATTCGTTTTGGCTCCAACACGAGAACTTGCAAAATAGGTTGATAAAGAATCTACTCCAGACTGTTATGGGGGTTTACCTATAATGAGCCAAATCAATCTTCTTGGAAAAGGTTTAGATATTGTTGTCGGAATACTTGGTTGCATTTTTTGATATAATCAATCGAGGTGCACCAGTCTTGTCAGAAGTACAGTTTATTGTTTTGGACGAGGCTGACCAGATACTTAAGGTGAGCTTTGATGAAGACGTTGCCGAAAAAATGTCAGAGTATGTTTTTTCTGCTACAATGCCTGTCTAGGTGCAGAGGCTTTCTAGGAAATATTTAAATGTATCGTTTTAAATCAAACAAAGCGAGATGCTGATAGTCTGTCAATGGCACTGGGTCGGGTCCTTTCCTGTGAATTTTTGCATGGTGATATTTCACTGAATCAACGAAAGAAGACTCTTGTTGGATTTCGTGAAGGGACGCTTTAACGTGCTGATTGCTATTGATGTAGCTGTCTGTGGTCTTGATATTCCTAATATTGATCCGGTTATTCATTATGAACTCCCAACAACTTCAGAGATTTTTGCGCATGGAGGCGAATCAAATACATACACTGTTATAAACTGTTCGAAAATTAGGATTTTGTTTGTGCTTTAAAAATTAGTTTGGATTACTGTTATCATTAGTTAAACACAATTGAAGTTAGTTCATTTTCTGTTAGGTATCCTATGACACAGATTCAACTTCCTTGAGAGAGGGAATTTATATAGAAGTTCATCCATTGTAATTAGAGAGAGGGGGGAGCCCAGGGGGAAACCTCTTTTGGAGAGAGCTCCTTTTGAATGCAGAGTTATTTTGAAAGCCCGGAATGGAGTAATACATAAGTGACATGTTTACTTGATATTGTGAGATTCATCACGATCAATTTTTTCAGTATGTTCTCTTTTTTGTCATATTATCTATCTGTTTCTTTATCGACTGAGTTAAAATCTGTTTGGAATTCATTTTACATGCTCCTTACACACAGTTGATAAGTGTTCTGTTTTGATGGTGACTGGACATAATTCACTCCAGATAAGTGCTCTGCATCTAGTTATCAGCCTTTAGTTTTTTCCTCTAAAGTTGTAGTGAAAATTCATCCTTGATAGATGCTTTCACTGTGATGACCTTTTCCTTTTCTTTTTCTGCTACTATATCATGATTATTAATAGCTGAAAGATAGATTTACTTTGCCTCATTTTGTGCAAGTAATACGATCACTGCTATGATCTCTTTTCTTTGGTTTTCACTTGACTCCATCGCCCAATAGGTCTTTTCAAATCCATGCAACCCCCAACCTTATTAAAAATCTTCTCTGATAAGAAATCTGGCCTTCTTACTGTGATTATTGAATATTCCAGAGTAAAGATCCCTTGGTCATTGAGAGTACTCTCTCTGAGTGTATTAGGTCAGAAGTACACTCAAAATCAATTTTCAGGGATTGGCTTGCTGCAACCCAAGTCAAGTTCCGAACAACAAATAAATTTTTCTTTTAAAATGTGCTAAGGCTTGGCTCTATTACAGCCTAGAGTCAACTCTTGCGACAACATCGGTAATTGTATTAGGACCAAATCCCCTTTTGCGGATTGGTCAAAAGACAATTATAATAGGAAGAATAAGAAGTCGGCCCCAACAGTTAATAAGAAGACCTAGAAATATAATAAAGGTGGGTTTACCC
>SNQJ01S0028762.1:0-16964 GCA_010110895.2 Picea sitchensis
TGGGGCTCGTCCTTGGGGTATTACATAAATTTTTGGAATTTAATGTAAATTTTCTTAAGGGATTATGTGAGATGGTTATATTTCTTTAAAATTGGTTTGTACCATGATTTGGTCTTACACTGGCCTCTTGAAGGAAGGAGGGAGTTATTTTCCCCATATCCCTAAAATCATGTGAATGATATGGATAGATTATTATGTAACTATCATGTATGACTCAAATATTTTCAATGAGGTATTTACCTCTATGGAATGGATTTCATCATGTTTTTTCCTCAATGATATTGGAGCTTATTCTATAATGTTTTGAGACATTCTGTGTAACCATGTATAGGAAAATGACGAGGCAAGAAACCTACATATTAAAGAATCATTTCCTTATATTTATAATGACTTTGATGATCATGCAATCACACTTATAATCAGTGTATAATGTGTTACATGCATGAGCTCAAGGACATTAACCCTAAACCCTAGAACTATCCTCCTTGGAGAAGGCAACAATACCTCCATCTAAGATATTCTAGGGAATTGATAATATTGAGTTGACATAATTGATGAAATTTTGAAGTAGAGTTAGTATTCTTATGCTTATGCTTATGATGATTTGATTATGCCACCTATGCATGATTTTCACCATATTGGGAAGGTGTTATGTGGAAAATTGTGAAGTTCTAGTTCTACTTGGCTTGAGACTTTGATATATATTTTTGTTGTTAAGATAATTTCTTACCTAAACTTTCCTTTTAAATATTGAAAGCTTGAACTCTATCATAGTAATTAAGATAAAGGGTTTATTTTGAAAATAGTATTATATTGTTGTATTTTGATTTATATCGCTGCCAATAATGGAATTGTAGACCAATGGACCCTAATTTTGATGTTAAATAAGAAGGTACATTACAAATTGGTGTCAGAGCCATTGCTTGCAACACTAGGGTCCGAATGGGCTAAATAGAAATGAATGACAATGTTTTTGGTGCCATGTTAAGCTAATAGGTTATTCTTGAATAAGTGAGACTAGTTATTTCCTCCATACTTATACTTGTATGAAGGTGTGTAGATGTTGATGTAGTTTTGATCATGCATTAGTATTACCATCAAGACTTAATGGTGTCCACCCTTTGGAGGTTTTAACATGTATAAATTTTATGCATGATTGATTGTTGGATCTGATATCCTATTGAGTGATGGGTTGTTTAACTACAAGGATAAGAGATTTATTGATTAATGATCATTATCCTTATTTAGTGTACATGGTGTTTAATGCATGGGTTTAAAGGTATTAACCTTATTCCTTAGAATTGTCATCCTTAAAAGTAAGGATACTTTTCATCCATGGTGTTGTAGATGAACATTGAGATGGATTTGTCTTAGGGATATTGTGAAGGAGTTTAATTGATGCTAAAATAGTCATTTTTGGTGGCATTTCTAACAAGACCTAGTTGTAACCACCCTTGAGGGTCATGTATGCATTTGAATGAGTATATCTCTTATTTTTGCAAATTGAAGTCATTATTAATGAAGAGGACAATAAATGTCCATTAATTTGAATGATTTTTTATTGATATAAATGCATGGATAGGTTTAATCGTGGAACAAGAAAATGCACTTGTTACGCTTTGATTATGTCATTGTTACCTAGTTGTCTTCATCTTGAAGGTTGTGTTATGTTGTGTATGAAATGATAATATTGCAAGTGTGAAAATTTGTGATGTGTAACATAGCATAAGACATTTGTTCTCTTGTTGTTAGCTGCTATATGAAAGACAAAAACATACTTCAATTATGCCTTGGAAACTTGTCATTCAAATAATTGTGAACTTTCATACAACATACTAATCTTAAGTTTGAGTTGAAGTTAGTATGATTTGTTGTTAAATTATTGAAATGATTATGTAGACATGCTATTAAATCCATTGGATGTGAAATAATAATTTAGGGTGTCATCCTTGATTGAACCTCCATTTGAGATAGGAGTTTGACATATGAATTGGCTTGTCTTGATGATGTTAATGGCTCTTACTAAAAGGTGGAAGAGTACCACCAATTTAGATGGCATCATGCCATTAGACCTTGGTTTGGGAAAACCAAAAATCCATGTTTTGGTGATGAATCTATTGAATGGGACAACCATATGGAAAATAGTTCCAAACATAGGCAATGGAAGAAAGCCCATAAAAAGAGTCGAACCATTGTTAGCTAGTTAAAAGCTAAGCATTCTGATAATGTCTAATTAGTTTTGAATATGCTTTCTATGATAAATAGTTGAATTTGAATTTGACTATCTATAATTCATTTGAATTTAGTTGATGGTGAATATTTCAATAAATATAATTTTCATATGATTGATATGATGAATATACTTCATTCTAATTGAACTTTGTGGGTTGTCTTTGTTTTTTTCATATGTTGTATACATCAAGGAAGAAATCCACTTATAAGGGTTGTAGAGCATGATGCCATGCATACTGAAAAAGGGGGTCATTGAAGGATTGATCGAATCATGTTTGAAATTGAACTATCTTGGTAGGTAATACCAATTTCTAAGAATAAGGGTAGAGCTTGGATGATTTTTTCCAAGGAATGTAGAAAATTTTCTAGAATGGATAACGGGCATAGACAATGAAAATCACTAAAGTAAGCTACAATTTTTTTAATCATTGGATTGTGATAGCCAATGACACATGTATTTGGTCGTGCATACAAGGGAATGTGGAAGCTTTCTTCCCCTAAACTATATTTTGATTATAGAGTAAAATTTTATGTTGGTAGAAGTAGAAAATGCAGCTTTACATGTTTGAGATAAGTATTGTTATTTGGGTGAAGAGATCCTAATTAATGACATTTTGTGTGAGTGGAAAGAAGGCCATAAAATCACCCTTGCCGTGGATTTTTCATGCTATGTAATAAAACTAGAAGGGATAATTCTTTGAATCCTCTCTTGTTTTTTTTTTTTTTTAATATCTATAGAATGAGAAAATTGTTATGCACGAATAGTTAAGGCATGGGAATGTTGATAAATGCAAGAGAGTAAAATAGATAGAATGCATGTGCACTAGTAGATATATATAGGGATAATACAGGGTAGAGCGCATATAGACATTCTTGGGAATATGATGTTGCATATTAACTAAGAGTGGTTTGTTGTTATATGCAATGAGCATGATATGATGAATAAATGTGGTTGTTGTGATTATTATATAACTAGGAATGGTTGAGGAGACTATTGAAGATGTGACGATGCAGTTGCCTATGATAAACAATGTTGTGTAAGGATAAAGACAAGATGATTCTTGTCAAGAGGTTGGCAAAGTGATCATGCAATTTCTTGTGCAACATCAACTGATTAGATAACATTGAAGATATTGATGGAAACCATACATGTATGAATTGGTCATGTCGATATAGAATGAGACTTCAAATGAATTGGGCAATAATTCCTTCACTTATGGTTTGATATATTGATTGATATGTCTATGATGACATCTGATTGCATGCATGTGGATTGATACATGGATAGGAGTATGGAAAAAGAATGATGCTTTGGAAAAGTAAAGATTGATATAATATTTTATTGCATGCATATGATAATATGTCATGATTAAGATGGTTAAGAGGTAATAATGAGAGTGACTAAGTATTTACACTCATGTTTCATACTGTTGGAAATGAAATATGAAAATGGAGACTAACTTTGGCTCTTGCTACACATTTTGGAGAACACAAAGAGGAAGAGAATTCCTAAGGGATTAAAGAGAAAATAAGGGGGTGGCTTCATGTTTTGTATGAAGTAGTAGAGTGAGTGCCAAGAGTCGGTCTAACTAGAAGATTGAATATAGAACCCAATAGTGGTTTGTATTGGATTATTCTTGGAAAATTTTGGGAAAGTAAGGAGTGATTTAGGAGTCTTGAACATATCTTCTTCACCTTGGTGGTCTCATAGCCTAGCATGGGGGTGGCATCCATAGAGGATTTGGCTATGGTTAGGAGGAACATTGCTTGCACCTAGTCAGTTGTGTTGGAGCTCAGTTTTTGAAAATACAAGTGTATTTATTCTTCTCTTTGGTTTTGAATTCATTCATTTATGATGAAGGATATATTTGAATGATTTATTATGATAAATTTCCATGAAAATCCTATATATGTTAGTGGGCGAAATGAATGTTGGTGTAACCAATTAGTTTGTAAGGCATGTGTGGAAATGCATTGGAAAATTCTTGCATGCCAATTGTTTGAAAACATAAATGTGTGGAGAAATGGTTCCTCTATCCATTTAATATTATTAACTGAAATTTATGGTCCCCATGGAAATCCCTAATGAGTTGCTAAGAATTTTTCTTTTGAAAATATTGGAAATTTGGTACCTTTTTCATGTAGATGTGCATCATCTTCCTAGATATTTTCTAAGTGAAAATGAGTATAATTTTTGTTATGCACTCAATTAAAATATTTATAATGATTCATTGATGTATAATCCTTGCCTTATCAAGCCCTCAAGTAGTGATTTTGATTGGAAGATCTCTTTTAGCTTTTAAAAGTCAAAATTATGAAATTTGGGGCACTTTTGGGAGATAGTGGTGACATGGTCACTAGTTTCCTTAAGGAAAACTACAAGCACACCCTTATTCTCACTAGTTTTGTTCATAGGACCCGTGATCATGTCCTATAGTGGCATAAATGGATTTCTTTGATTTTTGGGGGGGTTTTGAGGGTTGGAATGATGGCCTAAGGGGGTATTAATTTTCATGAATGATAGATAAAATTTAACAATGATATTAATGATATTCAATGATTGATTTGAATAAGTTAAAACCCTATTTTTTAATTTCTTATTCCTTTTTGAAGAAAGGGCTACTCAAATCCCCCATACCCTTGACACATGGTGTTTGTTGTGCACGGAAATATTTGGAATATAATGTAAATGTTATTAGTGGATTATGTGATATGGTTATATTTTTTTAGAATTGGTTTTCACTATGATTCAATCTTACATTAGCCTTGTTGGAACAAATATTGAAATTTTGGCTTTCGGTAGCTTAGAAAGAAAAAAATTATAATGTTTAGCTACCGAAAGTGTAGACTTTCGGTAGCTTAAATCTCAGGTTTCATATGCCCTTAGCTGTTGAAAGTGTATCAGCCGAGACCAAGCATTCAAGCATCATGCATCAAGCCACATGGAGGAAGAGATCACGAGGAGGCATGAAAAAATGCAATAAATGGAAATAAAATCACTATATTAAGGTTTCACACAAATGCCACATCACCATTTCGGGGTTTCGGCCATCAGAGGTTCGACCAACGTAAAAAGTTTAACCATTGTTCCGAACCTGAAATCTCGAAATCCCAAAATCAGGTTTCGGGACTTTCGGTGGCTTACGGCGCTCCGAAATCGCATTGTTAGCCGCCGAAATCCAGGACTTTCGGTGGTTGAGAGACCCCTATTTTTGGCTTGTTAGTTGTCGAATCGCAGATTTTTTTTAGTGGATAAACTGCCTCAGCAAAAAATCAGTTTTCTCAGCCGTGGAGAGGCCTTTTTGCGCACTCAAATGGTCGATTGACATCTACAAATCCTAATATTTCCATTGGTGCATTCATATTTTCATTTGTAGCTCGAGAAGAAAGTCAAACATCCCCCTAAAGATGAGGTTCGTTTTCATAAATGTGGCATTTTTTATTGTGCCGAGTCATCATTTTCAAATGATGATTCTGAGTGACTCGAATATCATTTTGAGAAACGGTCAGAGGTTTTTGTGCCTAACACATCATAGATCAATAAAATCCCTCATTTTTCCTACAGGTGTCACATATTGGGAGAATTGAATCCATCTCTGAGCCTTAATTTCCAGATCTCAAAATTTCTCCATTTGACACATGTTTTTGAAAGGCATATCTGGGGAAAATGGAAATAGATCTCAAGAAACCGAGAGAGGTTTTTGGTCAAAAACAATAGGTGAACAAAAACCTCTTTCATTTTATACACATCTATCACGATTTGAGAGATACATAACCATAGTCACAGCCCAGTTTTCAGCAGTTTGGCCCATTTTCTATGGCAGAAAGTTTCTGAATTTATTTCCCCTAGAAAATGGGGGGTAATAAGCACTGAGAAGTTCTCTTGGTGTAGAGAATTTATGGGCATTGCTTCTCTAGATTATTGACTATGTAACCTTGTAACCCCTTGTATGTAAAGAAAACAACAAGTGGGATAATGTTGGGTAAGATATGTTATATTATTTTCACGACTAAAACTAGTGTTTGTTTATCAAATTACTTAGAGACATGGGAGGGATGGAGCCCACTTGTTTGGAGTTTTGGAGGGAAGTGCCCGAAAATTTATTTTTGGCATTTTGCATCCATTTTTGGTAGTTTTGGCACATGGTTTTAAGCCATTGGTTTGGTAGTTTTTCAGCACATGGTTTTCGCCAATTGTTTTCTAATTCCAGTTAAGGAATTAGGGTTGTTGACTAATCTGGGTCAATGGAATATGGGTTTGGATGTCGCGTGATCCTATATATGTGTTTTATTGTAAACAATAAAGATATGATGAATATAAGATTAGAGGTGTGACTCTCAGCAAGTTGTTGGTTTTCCCAGTTTGGGTTTCCAGGGTAAAATCCTAATATTTCTATTGGTGCATTCATATTTTCATTTGTAGCTCGAGAAGAAAGTCAAACATCCCCCTAAAGATGAGGTTCGTTTTCATAAATGTGGCATTTTTTATTGTGCCGAGTCATCATTTTCAAATGATGATTCTGAGTGACTCGAATATCATTTTGAGAAACGGTCAGAGGTTTTTGTGCCTAACACATCATAGATCAATAAAATCCCTCATTTTTCCTACAGGTGTCACATATTGGGAGAATTGAATCCATCTCTGAGCCTTAATTTCCAGATCTCAAAATTTCTCCATTTGACACATGTTTTTGAAAGGCATATCTAGGGAAAATGGAAATAGATCTCAAGAAACCGAGAGAGGTTTTTGGTCAAAAAAAATAGGTGAACAAAAACCTCTTTCATTTTATACACATATATCACGATTTGAGAGATACAGAACCATAGCCGCAGCCCAGTTTTCAGCAGTTTGGCCCATTTTCTATGGCAGAAAGTTTCTGAATTTGATGGTAATTGTTGTTATCTTTTGGGAGTATTTCGACCTCAATACCTACATGAAATTCCTATTCATTTATATAGGGATTTATTTTGGAATCAGAATCATTTTTCAGTTAACCGAAAGGGGGCAACATATATATATATTATTGTATCTTCTTAAAGAAAAAAGGAAAGAGGGGGGAAACAACCCGAGAGCCTTCTGGAGGTTGGGTTTGTAATGCATTCCTTTTAAGAAAATATAGAACAGAATGCCAAGAGATTCTACACCTTGTCACTGTCTAATTATGTCTCCTCCCCATGTTATTGTTTCTGAAGTTTTCATCACTTCTCTTTCTTCCTTCCATTCATTAATTCATCTTGTAATGGTTACAATTCAATGATACCTCTGATGTAGCTAATTTAAAGAATTTCTTATAGTGTCGTTTTTCCTCTGTTTTGTCGTGAGTATAACAAGACCTGCATCTTAATTGTTTTTCCTTATTTACAAGTTTTATTTGTTCATAGCTTTTCCTCTGTCTTGCTATGAGTAAGACAAGACCTGTGTTTAGATATTTGAAGTTTGGTGTTATTTCTTCCATTGAAATAAAGATTAGACCTATCAGAATTAGATACCTAACTCTTTGTTTCAGTATTCTTCATATCCTATCCTCTATCCATCTTCTTTATTAAATCAATTAGACAAACAATGTCATGCCTCTTCGTTTCTGATCTATAAATGAGTGGAGGGTCTGTTTCAGACCTAGTTCTAGAAGCCTCTTATGACTGATCAATCAAAAAATTTTATTTCATTTAAAATGTGTTAAGGCTTGGCTCTATTACAGCCTAGAGTCAACTCTTGCGACAACAAGCCTCTTGAAGGAAGGAGGGATTTATTTCCCCCACACCCCTGAAAACATGTGAATGTTATGCATAGATTATTATGTTACTATCATGAATGACCCCATGATTCCTATAAGGTATTCACATCTATCATGGAATGGATTTTATCATTTTTTCCCTCAACAATAGAAAATATTATGCTATAACTATTTGAGACATTTTATGTAACCATGCATATGTGAAAGATGAGGTAAGAAGCCTGTAGATTAAATAATCATATCCTTATCTTTATAATGAATTTGATGATCATGGAATCACATTTATAATCAATGTATAAGGTGTTACATTCATGATCCTAAGGACATTAACCCTAAACCATACAATTTTCCTCCTTTGAGAAGGGAAGAAGACCTCCATCTAAGAGATTCTAGGAAATTGATGAGCTATGATAATTAATGAAATTCTAAAGTAGAGTTAGCAATTGAAATAAATGATAATTCTTATGGTGATTTAATTATGCCACCTTTGCTTGATTATCACTATCTTGGAAAGGTGTTATGTGATAAATTGTGGAGTGCTAGTTCTAATTGACTTGAGGTTTTGATCTTGATTTTTATTGTTAAGAGAAATGATTACCTAAACATTCCTTTTAAAGATTGAAATATTGATTTATGTTCATTGGTGCGATGCCAAACACTATCATAGTAATCAAGAGAAAGGGTTTGTTTTGAAAATGGTCTTATGTATTTGTATTTTGACTTACATACCACTACTAATAATGAAATTTTAGACTAGCAGACCTATTTTTAAAGAAGATAATGAAGGTACATGACAACTCACTATAAAATCACCAATCATTAAGGTATGTACACATGATATGTCACAATAAACTATGGGTTGTATCTGAATTCATAGATGAAATTGCAATTGTTAATGGTAGAATTATTCCTCCCACTCAAGATCCTTTTAGAACATCATGGGGAATGATAGGCCATTAATTTAAATTTTGGAGTGTAATCTTGGTCATTTGTGGTAAGGAACCCCAATAAGGTATGTGCATATAAAACACCACGAATCCTCTTTGCCATTGATCTCCTTCTATCACATTCATTGAGTTATCCCTGAGACAAATAGATGTCGATCATTTGGCACTATCTTCACTATGACATTTTTACAATTAAGTATTATTGGTAGGTTTATTTATTTGTATCTAAAACCATGCATCCCCAATACACACAAATCTACTCTTTGATATTCCAATAATGTAGTTATTCTCAATTTAACTAGAGTTAAAGGTGAAGAATATCACTTTCTTCTCAAAAAGTACCAAAATTTGGCCTAGTGTTGAATCTAAGCTCCAATACCACACTATGGCTTCCACGCCCAACACTCATATCCAAAGGAAAAGTAGCAATGATACAAGGATTTCAAATTTTGACCCCTAGAGGGTATATCCCCATAATAAAAACTAAATAAGATTCCTAGTATTGGGTATGTCTTATATTCCTTACATGACTAGATATAGTGTTTGCATTGTGCCAAGAGCTACGGGGATCACAAGGGGGCAGCCCCCAATTTGTTTTTGCCATTTTTTGTGTCTGTTTTTTGGCACCTGGTTTTCACCAATTGTTTTCTAATTATGGTTAAGGAATTAAGGTTGTTGACTAATCTGGTTCAATGGAATAGGGGTTTGGATGCCACATGATCCTATATATGTATTGTGTTGTAAACAATGAATATATGATGAATAAAATATTAGAGGTGCGGCTCTAAATAAGTTGCTAGTTTTCTTGGTTTGGGTTTCCAAGGTAAAATCTGTGTGTGTATGTGTGTGTGTGTGTGCCATTGTATATTTTCCATTTTTTATTAGGAGCATGTTTGTAGTAATTAAATGTATAAGGTTAAAATGTACATTTGGAATCAAAGCAATAATTGGCTTCAGGGGGACACCTTTGTGGTCAGGGGTTTGGCTTGAGTCTATGATAAGCCTTGTTATAGTGGGAGATCTGTGGTATTGATTCTTCAGGTGAAAATAAATGGTGAGTAGTTCAAAATAGAGATCGATAAATTTAATGGGAAACATTTTGAGCTATGGAAGCTCAAGGTGGAAGATCTATTAGTGGAAAAATATCAGTGGAATGTTGTGGATCTAGGTATTACACCTATAGGAACGTCAACATAAGGCTAGAAAAAGTTGGATCAGAAGGTGAAGAGCACAATCCAATTGTGTCTCTCAGATTCAATATTATTGAATGTGTCAGGGGAAGCTACAACCAAGGAATTATGGGATAATTTAGAGACATTGTATTAGTCTAAGTCCCCGGTAAACAATTTTTTTGCTGTAGAAGAAGTTGTATAATTTGAGGATGAAAGATGGATATTGGATGATAGAGCATCTGAACGCCTTCAATACAGTGGTAAGTCAGTTATTACCTATTGATATTAATATTTATGATGAATACAAATGTATTATTTTATCATTTTGTTTATCATACTCGTCGGATAGCCTAGTTGTGGCCATAGGTGTTAATACAACTACTTCACGTTTCGATAATGTGGTCTCATCCTTTTTGTCGAAGGAGATGAGGAGAAAGAAAATGGAAGGATAGAGCGCATATGAATTATTTGTAAGAGGGTTCTCCCAAGAAATAAATATATCTAAGTCTTCAACTCGGAGATCTAAATATAAGGGAAGATGTAAATCTCCTGGAAATTTTATAAAGGTATGTTGGAGATGTGGAAAACAAGGGCACTCCAAGAAGCAATGTAGATCCAAAAGTGTTGAGAGAGGGAAGGGATATGAAGATGCTCCTTCTACAGAAGAAAAAGACTCCAAGGAAGAAGGAGGGGATGTGTACTTGGCTTCTTCAAGAAGACATGCATATCATGATGCATGGTTGGTTGACTTAGGCACATCCTTTCATATGACTCCTCATAGGGAGTGGTTCTGTGAATATGAAAGGTATGATGGAGGTGATGTTTTCCTAGGTGATGATTCGATGGCCTAAATCATATGATGAGGAACATTTAAGTTGAAGATATTGGATGGAAGGATTAGAAAACTCCTCGGTGTTTTTCACATCCTAATATTGGCCATAAATTCATTTTTGTAAGAAAAATGGACGACACATGGGTAAAAACAATGTTTGAAAAAGAACCTGCAGGATGGTTTGAGGAGAAATGGTGTTGTTTAAGGGACTTTGTATTGGAAATATATATAAGTTGTAGGGAATAACTATTAATTATGGGTGCAATAGTTCCATTGTTCCTGAGATTGGAGTTGAAGAAGAAAAAACTCCTAGAGTCTCTAAAGAAAATACTATGTTGTGGCATCAAAGACTTGGGCATATCAGAGAGAAGGGCCTTCAAATACTACATGGTAAAGGTATGGTTGAAGGTATGTCTAATTTCTCTCTAGATTTTGATTTCTGTGAACATTGTGTATATGGGAAGAAAAATTGTGTAAGATACCCCTCTGGTGCAATAAGGGCAGAGGAAATTTTACAGTTGGTGCACAATGATGTGTTTGGACCTGTGTCAGTTCCATCATTGGGAAAATATGTCTACCATGTCTCATTTATTGATGACTTATCAATAAATACATGGATATATTTCCTCGGGAAAAAATCTGAAGTCTTTGATAGGTTTAAAGAGTTTAAAGCTCTTGTGGAGAGTTAGACATAGAAAATAATTAAGGCGTTGAGGATGGATAATGGTGGAGAGTTTCATAGAAATGAATTTGAATATTTCTATAAGAAGTGCAGTATAGAAAGGAAAAATACTACTCCATATACACCTCAACAAAATGGAGTTGTAGAAAGGATGAACAATACATTAATGGAAAAATCAAGCTGCATGTTCAATGGTGTTAGGTTAGGATAAGAATTCTAGGCAGAGGCAATGGGTACTACATGTTACCTAGTCAATCAATCACCCTCATGAAAACTGGATGAAAATACTCCACACGAGGTATGGACTAGTAATAAATCCTCTCTCACACATTTCAGGGAATTTGGATGTGATACCTATGTACATATTCCAAAGGAAAACATGCGTAAGCTAGATAAAAAGGATGAAAAGTGTATATTTATTGGGTATAAAGATGGTTTGAAAGGTTACAAATTGTGGAACCCAGAAAATATGAATGTAGTGTATAGTTGAGATGTGGTATTTATAGAAATCAAAGATTGTTTCAAACAAGAAGTCCTACCAAGGAAGGAAGAACCAAAGAAAATAGAGTTTGATTTAAAGGATGATGAATCCAAATCTATAGAAGAATATGAATCAGAAGAAGAAGATCCTCATACTCTAGTATTGAGAGATCAGTTCGGGAAACAAGGAAACTAGAAAGGTATAATCCACCTAATTTCTGTTCAATTTTTTCTTTGTCTATCATTGATGATGATCCTACAACTATTAGAGAGGCAGTGGATTCAGAGGATGGAAAACTCTGGAGAAATTAGGTAATGGTTGAAGAAATGGAAGCCTTGGATAAGAATGAGGCTTGGGATCTAGTGGAGTTATTGACTGGAATAAATCCAGTTCGAAAAAATGGGTATTTAATAAGAAGTTGAATGTAGAAGGAAAAGTGGAGAAATACAAAGCTCGGTTAGTAACAAAAGGTTATTCCCACGTAGAGGGAATTGACTTTGGTGAGATTTTTTCTCATGTTTCCAAGTTAAATTCAATTAGATTTCTTTTATCTATTACTACTGAATTTGATTTTTAAGTAGAACAAATAGATGTGAATACAACATTCCTACATGAGGATGTAGAAGAATAAATCTACATGAAGCAGCCAGAAGGATTTTCTATGAAGGGAAAGAAAGAGCTAGTATGAAGGATGAAAAATTCTCTATATGGGTTAAAGTAATCACAAGGATGTGGTGACAAAAATTTGATACTTGTATGTTGGGACTTGGCTTCACATGGAACAAATCAGATCACTGTGTGTATTTCAAATTAATTGGTGATCATATTATTTATTAGGTCTTGTATGTAGATGATATGTTGTTGATAGGAAATGAAAAGGATATTATCCAAGATGTGAAAACTCAGTTGTCCTAAAAATTTGACATGAAGGATCTTGGTGTTGCAAATTTGATTTTGGGAATGGAAATTAAAAGTGATCGGGTAAACAGGAAACTTTGGTTAAATCAGAGAAAATATATTGAGACAATATTACAAACGTTTAATATGTAGGAATGTAAGCCAATCAAGGTTCTTATTCCTGTAGGTGTAAGTTTATCTGCAGATTGGTGTCCCAAGACACATGAAGAGGAAGGGGACATGTCCCGTGTTCCATATTTTAGTGTGGTTGGTAGTTTGAAGTATGCAATGGTCTATACAAGACCAAACATTGCACATGTAGTGGGGGTTTTGAGTAGGTATATGTCAAAACCAGGGAAGGAGCATTGTAAAACAATAAAGAGGGTTTTCAAGTATTTGTGTGGCACTAATAGCAATGGATTGTCTTACTAGGGAATACCAAGATTGGACAGAGTGTTGGACATACATGGATTTGTTGATACATACTGGGCTGAAGAGCTGGATCGAAAAATATATACAAGTGGGTATGTGTTTAACATGTCTGGAGGATCAATCAATTGAATGAGAAAAAGACAGTATGTAGTGGAACTCTCAACTACAAAAATTTAATACATGGAAGCCACTCATGCAAGAAAGGAAACAATATGGTTATAGTGATTGTGTTTAGGTATTGGGTTGGTACAACAAGATGTAAGGATAGATTGTGATGGTCGGAGTGCATTCTTCATGGTAAATAACTCGACTTATCATTCAAAGAAAAATCATATTGATGTTCAATGTCACTTTGAAGAATGTTTTTTATTCATTAACAAAATCTGTGATCAATGTTATCAAACAGATTGTAGGTTGGGAAAATCCCAACCCAATCCAAAAGAGTGAGAAAACTATGGGAGTACCAGTCCACTATCACCTTAGATAGACACTCCCCTCTCTTTAGTGATGATAATTCACCACAAGGGGGGAATCTCAGTGACCCTAGGGGCATTGATGTGGAAATTGGTAGAATGAATAATGAAACCCCTATAGGTCAGTTTTAAAGATGGAGAAAGGCTTGGAGAAGAGGTCTTTTTTATGAAGGGTGGTTTCCAAAGTGTTGTGTACCTGCAAGCAAAGTTAAACCTACTCGGAACAAGAAACAAGATAGATATACAAGCCTTATATCAAGGGGGAACTAGAAAGAAACCTTGCAATATTGTAGAAAAACAAAGATATATGTAAAAAAATGTAAAGTACTAAATGGATACAAAATATGTTTCGAAAAGTAAAGTAAAAGATATTAGAAACTAAGCTAGCAATGTCTAGTTTAACTTCCAATGAATATATAATCACAATACTTTAATGGAAATTAAGGTTGTTTGTTAGGTGTTATCAGTAAATTATTGTAACACCCAAGTGGCTTTAGAAAACATTAGCTACAACATAAAAATCGAACTACTAAAATCAACAAACAATCCACCCAAAAGATAGCCAATGACAAGTAGATTAAATATGGTAGCTTGCAAGCAACTTTTAATGGTTGATTAGTGAGTAATAAGAGAGTTTAAATAGTGTTTTTATGCAGCCCTAATGAATTTATCATTAAGTTGATTACAACAATAGAATTACTAGGATAAGCTAGACACCCTAGTCGCTCAAGCAAGCTAAAAGCATGAAGAACAACTTCCAATTTAGACAATCACAAAATATATATTTTTCACGTATTTCGATACAATGATTTTATTTCTCCAATGAAAAAATAGACAAGATCCTTATCAATTGGGTTATGGAGTCTCGTGTTTAAGATCTAGGGTTTGCAATCTCTAGGTTTGTAAGCCCTCTTACTTCCTAGAGCATTCAAAACCTAGCAAGGTAAATCTAGGAGGGCGTAAGCCGTTTTACTCCTCCTAGCAACCTTTGGAATAGATTATCCAATAACAATTATGATAGAATTGGTGGAGGGTGTATGTCCTTATACTCCTCCAAGGGTTTATACATGAATGACCATGAAATAAGAAATAAACACCAACAATGTGCATAATTTCCTTACCAATTCCAAGAGATAGCAAGATAAACCCTCATCTACCAAGTATATTCAATCAAAAAGAAAAAAAAAGAACCAAGAGAGATAGTGAACCACTTTTCCTTCAAGACACAAGTATCAAGCATCCTAAATTTGCACAAGAGAGAGAGAGAGATTCGATTTTCCCAAAGAGGGCGAAAATTTCAGCCACAAGTGTGTAATTCTCAAGTGAGATGTCATGTGATAAAATGACATGAAATTAATTTTATTTATACAAGTTCATATCAACAAAGTTTTTCCACTTATTTAGGGTAAAACACAACTAGGGAGGCCAAAATTCTATAATTTCCCATTTACAAAAAAAAAAAAAAAANTTAAAAGAAGCCCAAAATGATGGCGTCATGCCCCTTTAGGGGTGACATTTTGGCATTTTGAACAAGTCGTTGAGCTACTTAGGGAGACGTTGGGACTCTAAATACCATGTACCACATTTCCAAGAATTCTAGTCCATCAATCATTCCAAATCATCACCACCATCACCAAACCATAGCCCCAAGAGTGACTTCATGCCTTAAGAGTGACATTTTGACCCTTTGAGGTCAAACATTGGCCAATAGGGGGATAACTTTGTTTCTTCCAGGTGTCATCTCATGCCTCCAAAGGAAATATTCATCATCTAACTTTCCAAGGAGAGGGGGTGCAACATCCATCATGTGGGCTCCATGCCCCAAGTGAAGGTCCAAGTGACCTTGTGCCTTCATGAAATGACTCCCACCTGTCAAGGCCCTGCAAAGACAATCAAATTAGCCCTCCAAGGTCTCACAAGTCAAAAGAATCATGTCAAGTAAGCCATATATAATAAAAGAACTACCCGAACATGTGCATCAAGTCCCCCCACTCAAAATAAATAAATTCTCAAAGACCTTATGCAACTTTCCAAATTTAGGTATGGGAGGGTTGTCATGGTGACCTATTGGGTGAATCATTCCCCAAGTCAAGGAGTATTTCCCATGTGGAATCTCTCTAAGTCATGTGAAGAGTATGAGGTGGATGGTGGTAATACTTTTGGGAATGGGGTTTATTGACATACAAGGGCTCATATTGTCTCATTTATGGGTACCTCTATAGAGGGTGTGTTTCCCTTCATTTGTGATGCATGATTTTTCCAAGCCCTTTTTCCATTTAATTTATTAGAGTGTTCCCAAGTTGAAGCTAAAGTGGGACTTCTACATAAGCATGAAAAAACTTTCCCACCTTATCTCTACCCTAGTCACACTGTGCTTCCCCAAGTTGAAGACAATGTGTGGGACTTCTACCTAAGCATGAAAAACATTTCCCACACACGCTCTACATTGGTTGGCATGTTCAATTAGTTATTTATTTTATGGGTCCCTAAATGATTTGTGAGAAACATTTCATTGTTCTCGGGATCCTTGGGTGAGCATATAGAAGGTTTATGATTGGATTTTATCCTTTTCCAGCTACAAGCCTCTGGGCATTCATCCCTTTCTTCGATGAAAATAGGTACAAGCCCTTCTTGGGTCAATGTGACCCGAAAAACCCAAAAGATGAGGAAATGAAGGGAAAGAAACATGAAAAGTGACAAGTATGTGTGGGATTGGTACAATGACCTATCAAGGAGACCCCCCAAAAGAAACCCTTTCCCTGAGGGTGACCACTTACTAGGACACAATGTCAACCACCAAGGCGAAATAGGGTAAAGAGCATAATTTCCAAGAAAATGTTTTTAAAATCAAGGAAGAACCCTTTGCAACATATTCAAATGCTTCATTTATTAAAATGACTCTTACCACAACATCAGACTCGTTACCTCATGGATAAATATGTTGGAAAATACTGAGAGGGGGGGGTGAATCAGTATTTGAGCTATCAATCCCTTTTTATATTTTCTTTCACAGAAAAATCTTAGTCTACTTTATAGAGATCAGTTGTTGTATATTCTTATGAAATCAGTAGTGCATCCAGA
>SNQJ01S0028762.1:16974-58825 GCA_010110895.2 Picea sitchensis
TGTGTGTGTGTGTGTGTGTGTGTGTGTGTGTGTGTGTGTATATATATATATACATGTGAATATCATATGGTATCTCTATTTATTTCATGTTAAGTTTATATGTGAATATTTCCGCAAAAGATGTTTACTCAGTGACGATGTCAGCCTGGGTGGACGGGAGTGTTACAATATTGTATCAGAGCCAAGGTTTCAACACTGAGCCTGGATGGGCCATGTTAATGAAAGTTGAGGTGAATATTTCAGAGTGAATTGTTGTCGAGAGGGACGAATTTGAAGTTCAGAGTGTTCCTGAGTGTCAGGAAGGCACCATGTGAACACTTGGACTGTGTTCAAAAGCTAAGGAAGTAGAGTGGTTCAAGAAAACCTACAGAGGAAGGATACCATCATGATCATGGTATTGGGACACAAATTTTATAATTTGGACCGTAGGATCTGTTCGGGAGAAGGAATATCCTTCACAACCATCAGATCTGGAGAAATGTGCATGATATTTAACCACCAAGTCCTTCGGACTTCATGACTTTGGAGAAGTCTATGTGTTATAGAGAAAAAGGGGGGGGGGAGGGACAAAGCCTGAAGTTCTGAAGTCCTGGAGTGGATCTAAATTATAGATCCGAGGGAAAAGTGCTTGACTGTTGGAATTGTTCGAAGACAGATCAGAGCCGTTAGACAGAGTCAAGAACAAGAGGTAAGGCGTAGCGATGAAGAACAAATATCAGCCATTAGATCTGCGCGCAAGTGATTGTGAGTCGTATATCTCACAGCAGTTCAGAAGTTCGACACTTCAGGAGAAATGGAGTTTGCTAAGGTGAAAACTCCTTAAGTCCATAGTTGATCTGGACCGTTTATTAAAGGAGGCACGTGTCGGAAAATCATCTTGCTCGGAGCTTGAAGTTCGAGAGAATTGGAATGTGCTAGTGTGGAATCTCCTGAAGCCCTGAAGTTCGAAGTCCCAAACTGACGTGATTTACTGACATCACCAGGGATGATGTGGACACACGGGATGTGTGCCACATGTCAGTGAGTTAAGAACCTTTGGAAGGTAGAAATGTCAGTTAAAACGTGACACGTGTCACTCATCATATTGGGCCACATGTCTGCTTCTATCATTTCTCCACGTGGCACTCCTCTCGATCATGGGTAGTGGGGTCCCTGATGGATACATAAAGTAGTTAAAATATTGGCGAAGAATTTAACTAGACCGGACCCACGATAACTTGACCCCAGTATACGTGTGGCGCCAGATCGTGAAGTCTGGAAACTTGATACTTTGGAGGAAAGGTGTTACAATTAGCATTGAGTAGAGAAATATCAAAGGCCATATTTAATCTCAACCGTTGGTCATAGGGGATGCATGGCATATGATCCCAAGGTATAGAGACGTGACACTCCGAAAGAAATGGTTTATGATGGAGTGGAGGAAGAAATCCCCGAAGTCCCGAAGCTAGGAAGTCCCAAAGAAGTGGATGTGATGTAGAATGATGATGCCACCTGGGTGAGATGTATCTCCCCTAGGCATGTCAGGTGTCATATTACTTTGTACTTGGAAACAATTGCAACAATTTGAAGAATTGGCACTCCAGAAGGATGGCAAGTATCGACAGTACGGAACTCCCGAAGCCCGAAGTTATGTATTAATTATCAATCATTGGATGTTGAGAAACTGAGGACCGTTGATCCACCCCACTTCTTGAGTTCACCAATGCGACACTCCGAGAGATTGTTGTGATGTTCTTTGGAAACCTTCGAAGCTCCGGAGCCCCGAAGTTCCAAGGCTCCAGATAAGCGCCCAACTATTAGCACTTGGTCACAGTCGTGGTCACATGCAAATTAAGGGTTGAAGAAAAAGGGGCTAGCGTCCGAAAGTGAATATTGGAACAAAAAAAGGATCATATATAGAGCCGTGGGGATTCTTGATCGACCAAGACCCACAGAAAATGGAGTCTTATATTCTCATGTTGAATCATATTGTTTAAGTTAAGATGGAAAATTATTAAGGATTGATAGTCTGACAAAATTACAATTGACTGCACATTTTGCAGAATTAACAATTATCAGAACCAAACCAAATTTTTACATAGTGCAGATAAATGGAGGAGGTACATGATGATTATAGTCCAGAGGATGAGGCTAGAGGAATGCATTTCCATTTGAGATTTGAAGGAAAAAACTCCAATGGGCATGGAGAAGAAATAGATAAAGGCGTGAGCATGATGAAAACCATTAAAAATTGCAAAAAGATGTCCAAATTCACTGGGCAGATGACAAAAGGCTTATAAGAGACAGGGATCAACAGGGAGACTTCAATATGAAGCTGATGTGGAGCCTGGAAATAATTGAAAAGAAATTGGATAAGGAAAGTGGATCCAACAAATCAGGGAGTCATAGGTCCCCTAATGTGAAAAGGAGAGAAGGAAATGGTAACAGACATCACCAACACTCTCGAAGACATTCCAAAAGAAGGCCACACAACATTTCAAGTCCATCTCCTACCAAAAATCATAAGAGATCTGAAGTGGATGAACTGAAGGGTGAAATGAATAAGATCAAACATCCTAGTTTTGATGGAGAGCACAAAAAAGATGAAGAGGCTGAGACATGGCTACTTGGCATGAGGAAATATTTCCAATTGCATAATTATTCCTCTCATGCAGAAGGTAGAATTGTAGTCTATCAGATGAACGAAAAGGAATCCATGTGGTGGGATCAACTTGTGCAAGTGAAACACATCAGAGAGAAGCATGTTACATGAAAGGAATTCAGGAAACATTTTGAAAATAATTACTTAACCAAGAGATACTATGACAAGAAGATGAAAGAGTTATTTGAACTTAAATTGGGAAGCATGAATATAGATGAATATTAAAGGAGATTTCTAGAGATGTTTACGTATGTCCCTTTCATTAAGATTGAGGCAGTCAAGATCTAGAGATATCTAAGTGGGTTGCCATCCTTTACTAGTGACAAAATCCAGTATGATGATCTTAAAACTATGGAAGAAACCATAAGGAAGGAAAAATGTTTATATGATCAGTATAGGGGAAATCCTACTTTACAAAGAGCCTGAGAAGATAAGAGGAAGTTTAAGAAGGATCAGAGGCAGAAGGGAAAAAGCCACCATTTTTCAAAAATAGTCCTCAAGGACAGCCAGTTTTGAGGGAGCCCAAGATGGTTGAAGTAGGTGGGAAAATGCCAAGGCAAGCACCTATACAATGTTGGGGTTGTAATGGAGATCATAAGTATAGATATTTCCCTCACAAAAAGGACAAGGTGAGATTTGTTCACAACATTCAACAAGAAGAAACAGTGGAGGACATGGGCATAAGAGTACCAAGGATCTATGCATCCCTGGACAACAAGCAAGATGAGTTTCAATCACACATTATTGAAGTCGAATATATGATCAATAACCATACCTTTACTATTTTAATTGATTCGGGGTCTAGTCATAGCTATATAGATCCTAAGGTAGTGGAAAGATTTCAATTACCAAGAAGAAAGCATGGGAAATCTTGGTTGGTGCAGTTGGCTACAGGATCCAAAAGAAAGGTTGTTGAGTTGGTTAAATCATGTCCAGTGGGCATGAATGGGATGAGTACCAAGGAATATTTGAACATCTTGCCTTTGGGATCATATGATTTCATAATTGGTATGGATTGGTTGGACCAACACCATTCCATATTAGACTATCATAACAAGGCATTCACTTGCTTGGATGAGGAAGGAAATCGGAGAGTAGTCCAAGGAATTCCCAAGGTGGTTATTGTTCAGGAAATCTTAGTAATGTAGATAAAGAAGTGTTACAGGAAGGGTTGCCCAATATTTGCGGCCCAAATGGATGAAGCACCTAAGGATAAGGTGCCAAAATTGGAGGATCATGCAGTCCTGAAATATTTTGAAGATGTTTTCAAAGAGATACCAAGTCCACTTCCAAAGAGAGATATTGTTTTCTCTATAAATTCGATTCCTGGGGCAGCTCAAGTATAAAAGACTCCCTACCTGATGAGAACACCAGAACTGAAAGAACTACAAATGCAGCTTGAATAGATTTTAAAGAAGGGATACATATGCCCAAGTGTGTCACCTTGGGGTTCCCTAGTGTTATTTGTGAAGAAGAAAGATGGGACCCTGAGATTGTGCATTGACTTCAGGTAGTTAAATAAAGTAACTATAAAGAACAAGTATCTTCTACCAAGGATTGATGATCTCTTTGATCAGTTGAAGGATGCAAGGGTATTTTGAAATATAGATCTTTGTTCAGGATACCATCAGGTGAGTATTAAAGATGAAGACATCAACAAGACCACCTTCAGGACAAGGTATGGTCATTATGAGTTCACAGTGGTGCCATTTGGGTTGACAATATTTAGACAAGTTTTTCATTGTCTTTTTGGATGACATCCTTGTATATTCCAAGTCGGAAGAATATCATGAGCATCATTTGAGGATCATTTTGCAAGTGCTAAGAGAGCATCAGTTGTATTCCAAATTGAGCAAGTGCTCATTTTATCAAAACAAAATTCACTATTTGGGGAATATCCTATCTGAAGAAGGGATAGCAGTGGACCCTGAAAATATTGAGGCCATCAAAGGGTGGACAACACATAATAATGTGATAGAAGTAAGATCCTTCATGGGTATATCTGGCTAATGCAAAAGGTTCATTGTAGGGTTTTCGAGGATTGCTCACCCAATCACTTCCTTACAAAGAAAAGGGGTAAAATTTCAATGAACAATAGAATGTGAAATGAGCTTCCAACAATTGAGGCAATTGTTAACTAGTTCTCCAATTATGTGGATTACTAATCCGAAAGAAGATTTTGTGGTTTGCACAAACGCATGCAAATAAGGAATAGGTAGAGTCCTCAGCCAGAATGGGTTTGTGATATGTTTTGAATCCAGGAAATTGAAAGAGCATGAAAGGATATACACCACTCACAATTTGGAGTTGGTAGCCATAGTACATGATTTAAATAAATGGATACACTACCTCATGGGAAAGAGGTTTGAGCTAAGAACAAACCATAATGGTCTAAAATATTTTTTTGATCAACCTACTTTAAATTCTAGGTAGAGAAAATGGTTGAAATTCCTCTATGAATATGACTTTGATATCAAGCAAATCAAAGGGAAGGAGAACAAAGTGGTTGATCCACTCAAGAGGAGAGTGCATGAAATACATGCTACATCCATCAAAATGTATCAAACCAATGTTAAATACATAATTTTGGAGGCTGCAAAGCAGATACGTAGTACATGGAAATGGTAACAAAGTTACAACAAGGTAAGATGCTACAAAAAATAGAATATTATAGATTGGAATTTGAAGGGATACTCCTGTACAAGAACATAATTTATGTACCCAGTTCTCACAAATTGAGGAGTGTTGACACAGGGGCAGACCCGGGGTTCAATGCTTCAACAATGCACCAACAAAAACCTAACTACCGGCCCTTTCGACAACACCTGTGAAGAAGATGAAGTCTCACCCAAGGTAGAGGCATGGGTGGTTGCAGGACTCAAATGTCTACAACCTAGATGGGACACAGATCTGTGATTACACCACTCTAACAAAACACTTAACAGTTAACATTCATTAGTATTTAACCTTTATTCACATTGTATATCCAAACCTTAATTACAGAGCAGCGCAGTATTCAACAAGATCTAACACCTTCAAGCACTTAGCATGGAGAGATAGATCAGATCTAACATTCATTCACCTTACAAAGAACTAATCTATTATACCAGATGCAACATACATAAATATATCGGCACTAAGCATAAATCACATCACTAACATACAACATAATGCACAAAGAAACCATAACACATGATATATGTGGTTCACCCCAGTGTGGGGCTACATCCACCAACTCTTCATCTTCTTTATTATGTTTTGTCAATCTACTTACATGCACAAAGCCTCAAAAACCACTCCACATAGGACAAGAGATCTGTACGCACCTTGCGAGATCCTCCTTCCCTGATATAGGTTTAAGCACAAAGCCTTCTCACTGTCTATACACAAGCTTCTTGCAATCACTTGCACTTAGCTCTGCAATTTATTAACACATAGAATTCACAAAGAATCCAAAAATATTCACACTTAGCACATTGGGCTCTTCCTACATCTCCTATATATCTATTTATACATTACAAAATTGTCCTAAACATGGGTAAAACACATGGGCTGACATCCCATACCCGTTACATAAACCCTAATCCAAAAAACTGCCCTAAAAAGGGGATGAGATACTGCGATCTCTGCTTCGATTTGCACTCCACCTTCGACCAGCCTGTTGAAGTCCAAAAAGAGGTCAAACATGACCAAGGATATCCAAAACTTGGTCAAGGGCCAACATGCCCCCAACACTCACCTGTGACTCGTCCCGAGTCACTCTGATTTGGGTAACTCTGCCTCAAAATCCTCAAGCTTGGCTCGAGTTGCTTCAACCCGTTGTTGCGCCGAGGCCTCCTGCTCGTCGAGCTCTTAAACAAATTCCTCGTTCATAGGTCATTCTAAGAATTGTTCTACTGAAGTGACTACATGTTCTATCTCTTCTCCTAGGCCTTCAATCTCCCCAAAAACTAGGCAAGCTACATCCTGGACTGGCTGGAGCTTCTGAGTCACTTCCATGACTTTTCTTTGTATGGCATGGACTTGTTGCTAAGCCTTGTGCTGTTCCTGGGATCTTTTCATCCTCTCAAATGTTGACAGGAGTTTCAACTGTGCTTGTATTGTTGTTTCTTACTACTTTTATTCCTGGAGATGTGACTCCAGTGTCTTCAGTTCAGGGTCCTTAGTAAGGCGCTCATAAGTCTGTGCACTTCAACTGCTTAGTTGTTTACATTCCACGGCTAATGCTTTGATCCTTTCAACTACACTTTTGGAAGTTGCTTCTCTCTAGTCTCGGACTTCCTGCAAAGTGCTTGGCACTATTTGTAGATCTAGTTCTGCGAGTCTTTGTTGAAGTTGTTGAATGGCTTCAACAAGCTTCGTCACTTGATTCTCCACTGGGTCTTCCTCCATTTTCTATAAGCCTGTCACAGAGAAAAGTTCTCTGTTGACTATTTCTTTAACTCTAACCTACTCCATGAGTAGATGTTCTTTCTCCTGCTAGATTTGTGCTTTATTTTCTTCGAACTTGGTTTGTAGGTTGTTCTGCTCCTACTGCGCAACTCGACGTTTCTCTATGATTTCCTCTTGTTCTTTCTTTAGGGCCACTGAGACTTGTTCTTTTTCTTCCTGTACGCAATGAAGGCGAGCTTTGGTCACATCAGCTATTCTATGGAGTTGGGAAGACTCATCTCCCAACTTTGGTTCTTCTAGTGGTTGGGGCACAGTGGACACTGCGTGGCTGGAGTGAAGGGATTGTTGTACTCCTCTCAGCTCTGTCTTAATTCTGTCATACATGGCTTCTTGTTTGGCTTCAATTCTCTTCAAAATATCTTCTGAGGCATCGGATACAGCTGCGATAATGAAGTTGAAGTCATCAACCGTGAGTACAATCTGCAGCTTCGGCTTACTCACTTTGGACTTCTTCCACGATGTAGGTTTCATTGGGGAAACCTTGATTTTCTTGGATGCCTCTACCTCTTCAAGGGGGTTCCTGGGCAGTTTTACTTCACCCTACTTCTTCTTGTATTCTTCCCCTTATTTTTCTTCTTTGTCCACTTCGTCACCTCCTCCTCTGCTAGGTGAATCTGATGCAGTCTCTTCTGATGTGTGTTGTATTTTTTGTACATCTTCCTTCTATTTCTTCCTACTACTGTTGGGTGCATCATACTCTTTGCGAGTAACCACCGAACTTCCAACGAGGTTGGGATAGGACAGTGCTTCCTGGTCAACTGGTATAAGGAACTCCGCAAGCCATTCCTTAGTGATTTCTTCCAGGTCCTCCTCTGTGAGCTTGTAGTAGGACTAAATCTCTTCTTTACTTTCGTCTGTGCACGCAGTAATCTAAATAAAATTCTTATCTGCGCGGAATTTCATAAGGGGCTTGAACCTGTCCAGGGTATTCGGCGTCATACAAGGGAAATACTCGATAGCCCTCTTCAGCTGCAGGTAGTAGGTATGGAATACTGCATTTGACTTCCATTGTTTCCCCATATCGCTCGAATACCAGAGCATGGTGAACTTTGCAGCTAGTGGCTCGAATGGTTCAATGTCAAGGAAGGTCACACCTTTTGGCATCTCCCAAGAAGTAAACTCAATGAGGATCAACAACCAACTAAAATGGTACTCATAGCACTGATCCTCTGCTTCATGACAATACAATTCTAACTAGTTGACTAAGTAACTAGACCAGTTCATTTGTAGTCCTTCCACGCATTTTCCTGCGAGGTCAACGAAAAACCCTATGACCTGCATGGGTATGTTCTTTCTTACTAGCTTACCAGCAATCAACTAGCAAGAAAGGCACACTGCGCCATTCTGAATGGAGGCTACCTTGTAGCATCGCATCCCTTTCTCTACATCATCATAGGTGTCTTTGATATTATGTTCTAGGGCGCGGTCTATAGCCTTCCCTGGATAAAATTCTTCCAGGTTTGGTCCCTGCATGCTCAATCCGGTGATCCTATGGATCAACACCGGATCGACGGTGATGCGTCTGTCCAACCATAGATACCCTCCATGGAAGCATGACAACAAGAGCTTAACGCATGCATTAACCTCGTGGTGCCTTCCAAAACGTGGTATCTTCATCACGTTCAAGACAATGGACCTCACGATGTCCATAGTCCATTGCTGGGGGATGATCTTCGATTTCTTCCCCTTCGTCTTGGTCAAATATTTTTGAGGTGTGAGCATGCCATAGCTCTTGCAGTCTCCCAAATTATAATCATTGATCTTCAATGTTGGAATCCTCTCCAACTGCAGTCTAACTGCTTGTAATCCCTTCGGAAGGTACACAATGATGACTATGTAGTCGAAGTCCCTCAGGACACTATCATGACTCACCACACTGGCCAGGGGTGGGTTGTAGTTGGGTAGGATGGATGGAATTAGCTTTTTATTCTCCAAGTCATCACGATGCTTGGTTCTTTTCTCACTCGTAGCTCAGGATGGTCCATATTCACAAGCAGTCGATGACGAGTCTTGCACTCCTCACGTCAATAAGGCTTGGATTCCTATAGACATCGCCTTCTTGGGCATGAGGTCTATTAGAATCTCTTTAACGTCTTTTTATACTATGCTAATTTTGTCCTACATGCACACTCGAGATCTGATATCTCAGGTCGGTGAACAATAATCAATGTAACATAATGAATGGTGAGGTCTCAATGATCACTACGAAAAATCAACTAGTTCTCTGCGGGCTCGGATAATCACAATTGGAAAAAGTGTTCTCAGTGCAACGCTCGATGGGATAAATAGATAACACTATAATGGGTTCTTTCAATGGTTCGCAAATCCTTATTCAATGCAATTCCATCCATTATGGAGCGGTCCCAACAGTCCAATGGAGAATGTTTTCCATAACTGCTTTTCCTAACCGTTTGAGAGCGTCGATCGAACGGTCATATTTCTTCATCATGGCGAAGTTCCTATCTGTGTTGTATTGATATTCTAGCGAAGTTCCTATCTGTGCTGTATTGATATTCCAACGAAGTTCAAGTTCTGGAAACCTTCTTTTTTCGAAGTTTTCTCTGGAACTTCTTGTAATTTGTATAACCTTTCCCTCTTCTTACTGATCTTTCTGGCCTTGTTTCCTATGATTTGAATCATTGGTTTCCTCTTTCAATTATCGTTCTTATCTCCTCTTGGCATGATAACTTCACACTGTGGAGGGTCTTTCATAGGATTCACGGGTAATACTTCTTTTCTTTTTGGGGTAGGTTCTCTACTCTCTTTTACAGACAGGTGTCTCCAATCTTCCTGTGTCCTTTCAACTTCGACATCCATATATTTGGTCTTTAGTAGCTTCGACTGGTTCTCTTGTTCTACTATCAAGTGTGTTATTCTCCTAGCCATGAAATCTCTTTTTTCTTTCTTTTTTTGTTCTAGATCCTTCTCTTCTTGTTTCCTTCGTATCTGATCTTTCTCAATCTAGGTTTTTCCTAGCAATATAGAAAATGGGGCGTTGTTCTCAACAAACTTAACGATCTCAAATTATTCTTCTATCGAATTGCCATGAGCACTCATAGATATCTGGGTAAGTCTTCCACATATGTTTATCAACTTTCCTCTAAATAATCCTATTCCTCCTAATGAAGGAACCATAGCAGGCTTTCCCAAAATTTCCCAAGTTCTTTCTGTCATGATATTCACCTATGTTTCCTCATCCAAGACACAGTCTATGTCGAAGTCTCCTATTCTTTTTTCTATGTACTCTTTCTCTTTTAAGACCTCTGATAATTTGACATTTTTGTGATCATTCAAGGTTTCTTTCATCTGTAGTAATACAATCTCTGATTCTTTCTGGGGTTCTATCATATCCTTATTTTCTTGGCTCATCTCATCGTTTTCTTGTTCCATATTCATATTTTTAACTGTAGCAATCATTCTAGGAAAATCCAAAACTTCATGGTCCATAGATTTACAGCAAAGACAACTAGATCTTCTACCATGGAATTCATTAGCAATATGTCCCCGTCTTCTGCAACTGTAACAAAGGATTAATCCTCTCTTTCTCTTAAATGATCCCCAACTTTTCCTGTACTGCGCAATGGGGTCACAGTAACTAACCTGAAAACAATTCTTTCTAGGATCCTGCATCTATTTGTTAGTCCAAATATTCTTTCTATGCATAGGAATAACATACCTTTCATTATTTCTATAAGATCTATTCATATCAAATCTTATTTATTCTAACTATGCCCTAGTTTTCAGATTAGGACAAAACTTATCAAACATACCTAGATCCATTCTTTCAAAACAAAAATTTTCAATTATTTTACCTTTATTAGAGCACAAATCTTCAAGGTCTTACCTCTTTTATTCATATCAGACTTCTCTTCTTAGTACACAGTTTCACAATTCAAGTAGAATACTGCGCACTAAAGCAACATATCTACGCACAAAGATTTCTTTTATTTAGTTCCCAACAATCACAGTTTCAGGTCCTGGCAATGGAACCATTTGTTGGCATAGGGGCAGGCCTAGGGTTCAACGCTTCCTTAACTACCATCCCTTTCGGAAACACCTGCAAATCAGATGAAGTCTCACCAGAGGTAGAGGCAGGGGTGGTTGTAGGAATCAAATGTCTACAACCTAGCTGAGACACAGATCTGTGATTACACCACTCTAACAAAGCACTTAGTAGTTAACATTCATAAATATTTAACCTTTATTCACATCGCAAATCCAAACCCTAATTATAGAGCAGTGCAGTATTCAACAAGATCTAACACCTTCAAGAACTTATCATGGAGAGATAGATCAGATCTAACATTCATTCACATTACCAAGCACTAAGATATTATACTAGATGCATCATACATAAATATATCGACACTAAGCATAAATCACATCACAAACATATAATATAATGCACAAAGAAACCATAACACATGATATACGTGGTTCACCCTAGTATGGGGATACGTCTACCAACTCTTCATCTTCTTTATTATATTATGTCAATATCCTTACATGCACAAAGCCTCAGAACCCATTCTGCATAGGATAGGAGATCTGCATGCACCTCGCTAGATCCTCCTTCCCCGAGCTAGGTTTAAGAACAAAGCCTTCTTTATGTATATACACAAGCTTCTTACAATCACTTTCACTTAGCTCTGCAAGTTCTTAACACATAGCATGCACAAAGCATCCACAACTATTCACACTTAACACATTGGCCTCTTCCTACATCGCCTAGATATCTATTTATACATTACAAAATGGGCCTAAACATGGGTAAAACCCATGGGCCGACATCCCATACCCATTACATAAACCCTAATAAAAAAAAAAATCCCTAAAAAGGGGTCGAGATCCCATGATCTCTTCTTTGACTTGTGCTCCACCTTCGACCAGCCTGTCGAAGTCCCAAAAGAGGTCAAACGGGACCAAGGATCTCCAAAACTTAGTCAAGGGCCAACAAGGAGTATGATCTTGAAAGAGATGCATAATGTGTCTTATGCTAGGCACCCTGGATATCAAAAAATAGTGGCAACAGTCAAGAGCCATTACTATTAGCCAGGCATGAAGAAATAAATTGCAGAGTACATCGCTAAATGTATGGAGTGTTAAAAGGTCAAAGTTGAGCATAGAAACCCAGCTGGGTTGTTATAGCCATTACGCATTCCTGATTGAAAGTGGGAAGTAGTGACAATGGATTTCATCACAGGATTACCCAGAACAAACAAGCAACATGATTCCATCATGGTGGTGGTGGATAAGCTTACGAAAGATGCTCATTTTATTCCATTGAAGACTACTCACAAGGAAATTAATGTTGTTGATATTTATATGAGGGAAATAGAATGTTTGGATGGTATTCCCAAGACAATTTTGTTTGACAGAAACCCAAAATTTACCTCTAAGTTTTGGAGAGGATTATTCAAGGGGCTCAAAATGAGCCTAAATTTCATCACAGCTTATCATCCTGAGTCTGATGGACACACAGAAAGAGTAAATCAAGTGATAGAAGATATGTTAAGAATGTATGTGATGGCCAAACCATCTATATGGGAAGACTACCTACACTTGGTAGAGTTTGCTTACAACAATGGGTACCAAGCATCACTGAAGATGAGCCCATTTAAGGCACTTTATGGCAGAAAGTGAAACACACCAATAAGTTGGGACAACCCGGTTGATAGAGAAATAATTCGGCCAGAGTTGCTTAGGGAAATGGAAGAGAAATTTTTAAAGATTAAGCATAATTTTGAAGGCTTTCCAAGGCAGGAAGAAAATCTTTTCTGATAAAGGCATAACTCATAGAGAATTTAAAGTGGGTGATCATGTTTTCTTGAAGGTGAAAGCCAACAAAAGTTCCCTAAAGTTGGGAAATTATTCCAACTTGGCAGCTAGATATTGTGGACCATTTGAAATTCTAGAAAGGATTGGACCAATATCTTATATGCTTGCATTGCCCGCATGCATGACTATTCATAATTTTTATCATGTCTCATTGCTCAATAAATATATACATGATGCTAATCATGTGATTGATTGGAATGTGATTTAGGTGGAGCAAGAAGGAGCCTTACAAGTGAATCTGGTGCACATACTGGACCGAACGAGAAAGAAGCTCCGGAGTCGAGCCATAGGTCTTGTAAAGGTTCAGTGGACCTGGTACTGTCCTGAGGATGAAACATGGGAGCATTAAGATGCTATGCAGGCAGAATACTCGCATCTTTTTGAATATTTTGGAAATATTATTGATGTTATGTAATTAAGTTGCACTGAAGACAATGAAAAAATAAGGGGAGGGGATTGTAATACCCCAAGGATGAGCCCTGGTTGTAATTACGAATGTAACATGTTTTGTAGGCTAGTGAGTTGAGTATTTATAAGATGGTAGGCTTATGTGTTGATTAGGCCAGGAGCCTAGGTGTTAAAGGCCAGGAGCCTGTTTTGTACAGGTAAATATCCATATTATTAATATAACAACATTGCTACGTGCAGACAGGCCATGAAGAAAGAGTATGGGGAACTGAACTCCACTAGGTTGGGAGAGGGAGGAGGCTAAGAGTAGAGCCTAAGAGCATAAGCTTAAGATCCTAGTAGAATAATATATTATTATTCTAAAAAGTTGTAAAGAGGATATTAATTTATCCTAAGTTCCTTTAGGGAGAGGAACGAGTTCCAAGTGGGGGGAACGTGTTCCTGGAGAGCTAAGTGTCACCCAAAAAACATGCAGATTTATGGGGGGGCATTCTCCACATTTTGAACGATGTTGAGCATTCGAACCATTCTCACCCTTCGATCCACTCTCACGATTCCGGACCAGGCTGGCCATCCATTACCCCGACTCGCAGATGAACTTAACAAGAAGGAAGTGAGTTGGTCCACCATTTTTTAGTGCCAAGACCCTGAACCTCTACAACAAACTTGCATTTATACCCTTGTGACACCTATACCCTGGGGGATTGCTTGTTTTTTGTCATGTTTGTACCGTTTCCCATATCTAGTTTCTGTTGTTGTCATCACCATGCCCATGTGTTGAGGAGCGCGAGTGAAGAAGTAGATTGTCAGGTCCGTGGATAAAAGAAGTAGGTTTTTAGGCCTGTGAGCAACTCTCTTCAGGTGAGAGAGTGTGCTGAGGAAGTGAGTTCTCCTAGAGGGAGTCCAGTAGCAGCTACAGAGCTCTGAGAATTCATGATCCGACCTATTGTTGAATCCCAAGAAAAGGGATTTGTAGTAGCCGATGGAATGTTGGACAGTGAAGGTGTACACTCTTGGGGTGGTACAGGCATGTGGGGAATGAGATTCTGTGAGTTGTGGGCGTAAGTGGCTCCTTGTAGAAAATCCTTCCTGTTGTACTGTGCAACTTCTTGTTGTCCCTTCCTAGCCTAGGAATCCATTGCCCGATGGAGTTTAGTCCTAGCTCGGGGGTGACCCATTGTTGAGAGTGATGAGTAGCATGGTCTAAGGCTGGGAGGTTCATGGAAGGTCTGCAGGCAGTTGGTGTATTTCAATTAAAATATAAGTACCAATTCTATGTTCATTGTATGTTGTGTATTTGTACATGTGTTATAATTGATGAGTAATGCATATATATATAAGTAGCTATGTATTTCCACTAAAATATAAGTACCAATTCTATGTTCATTGTATGCCAGGTATTTGTACATGTGTTATAATTCGATGAGTAATGCATATATATATTGCATGTATGTTTTAATGTTTCTTCCATACGAACATGTGTATGAGCATAGTATTGATGTCCTGCATTTTAATTGCATTTATATATATATATATATATATATATATATATATATATATATATACATGTGAATATCAGATGTTATCTCCATTTATTTCATGTTAAGTTTATATGTGAATATTTCCGCAAAAGATGTTTACTCAGTGACGATGTCGACCTGGGTGGCTAGGGGTGTTACAATATGGTATCAGAGTGTTATTTGGAGTAGCATGGCCCGACTTGAGTGGCTACGGGTGTTACAATTTCCATGCACACAAAATACCATTTGTCAAGATTATGGGGGATTTGAGTACCCCTTTCTTCAAGGAAGAAAATGAAAGTAACAAAGAGAGGTTTAACTCAATAAAAAATCATTAAATATCATTAACATCATCCTTAAATGTTATTTTTTATTCATGACAACTAATACCCCCCTCGGCCATCATTCCAACTTCCCAAACCTTAAAAATCATTAAATAAGGTTGGTTAGGCCATTACAAGACATGCTTGCGGGTCCCATGAAGTAAAATAGTGAGCATAAAATTGTGTGCATGGATTTTATTAAGGAAATGTAATGAACCCTCCGTTACGACAACAATTAGTGAATACAAAAGAGGCAGTTATTTGTTTTTTGAAAACAAACGTTACGACAAGTGACATGTGTCACAACATAGATTAAAACTACACAATCCATATGATCACAATCAACTAAAAACAACATTACTATTATTCAATCAACCAATCACATAAAGATAACATAAGGAAACTTCACGCCCAACCTATCCTGCATGGTTAGGACCTCCAAGACACATAAGAAACGCTCAAGTCTCGGATAAATCTGATTGATTTTGACCATTTAAGGTCTCAATACTGACGACTGTTCTGAGGAACAAGGAGGTATCTAAATCCCCTTAGTCCAATCATAATCCAAATTCCAGACTAGTTTCATCATCCATAATTAAACATCATTTCTTCATGGTGCAAGGAATAATCTATTTTACCTAATCCATCATTCAACAATATTTAAGTGCAATTTTAGTAAGAGAATAAGACATAAGGTTTAATAAAAACCACGAGAGCATAAGTAATATTCTTGTAATAGGTAGAGATCTATTTACACCCATCATTAGCAACTTCCCAAGTCGAGTTCATTCAAGTCAAGCATCATTATCAAATACTTCAAGCTATTGTAACAAGTGCAAATCTTCATGTAGCACAACTATATATCTTTAAAAATGACTTATCTTAACTAAGTAGTACAATAAGAATTCAATACTAAATTTCATATCCATTTACAAGGTACCATAAGGAGATCACACTTAATAAATAATTAATAGAAGACAAGGCTGCTTTATATATCCATTAAAGAAATTAAAAACATCGACACACATTGAGCAATAAATAAGATAATTCACATAATAACTTGCATATCCATATGTAAGGATTTTTAAACAAGATCAAGTCTTAATTAAACAATACAAAAAAAAACTCAATGTTGACTTACAATTCCATTTTAAGAATTTAAGAAAGACCCAACAATAAAATAAAGAAACCAAAGTCAACTTACAATTCCATTGAAGGGAATTAAGGAATACCCAAACTTATTTTAACCATACACAAGGACTTCAAATACTAGCTTAAAAATCCAATTACTATTAAGAGATCACATCATATTAAATAATATGTAAGGAATTCAAGTTACCCTACATATACTTAATAAGGAACTAAAGGAAAATCTATTACAAAAGAAAATAATAAATTCAAGCTACTTACCTTTATATTAAGTATTTAAAAAAGATTAACATGTCAAGCCTTATGTACAAAACACTATATGCCAACTGACATATCCATAGGTAAGGACAAGGATCAATTCCATCCAATAAAGTAGACATGTCAAATATTTTACTAAGCTATGTTTTAAAAGGTGGGAGGATCTTTACATGGAGCATACTAAAGTTTTAGAATTCATTATTGCCATTGATCTGGCACCTGTTCCAGTCCTTGAAATGAATGGGATCATTCTCTGGAACATTCACACCAACAAGGAGGAACTTCGATCTCTAAGGGAAATACCCGGTGAAGAAGATTTGTTCAAGGCTTTAAAATAATTCCTTCCTTTCCCAAAAGCTTCCAATACCAATCCAACACAAACCACTACCGAGTTCTTTATTCAATTCGAACAACTTTTGGCACTCACTCTAATACCCCATACAACATAGGAAGCCACCTCCTCTACTCTTTGGTCCCATCAGGAATGATATTCCTCTCTATTCTTTGAAGTATGTCTCGAAAGATCCCAAGTCATTATCTACTTTCATATTTCATTTCCAACAATATGATAATCACATGGAAGAATTTTGTGGATAGGAATCCACCTCCTTCTCTGCTCTTTGGTCCCTCAGGAATGATATTCCTCTCTATTCTTTGAAGTATGTATTGAAAGAGGAAAATTCATTGTCTACTTTCATATTTCATTTCCAACAATATGAAAATCACATGGAAGAGTGTTATGGATAGTATATGAGGAGATCATGAACCTGGTAGTGGTTTGTACTGGATAGGTATTGGAAGCTCATATCCCCTTATGAGTTTTAAGTCAACATAAAAATAGAAAAAATAGTGAAATTCCATGCAGAATTGTACAAAATTCCCCCCTTGACCCCCTCAGTGTTCCCCAATATTTCAAAAACCCCTATGAAAATTTTCCCTTGGAAATAAATTATATTGTGTTTCATTTGGATGTCACAGGAAATTCTAGAAAAGACATAGTAGAATTACTACATGTTGATAATTTTATTGTTGATTGTTTTGTCTAATAGGATTGTTGGTGTGCACAATTATTGTAGTTCAATATAGGTACTACCAACCACAACAAAATTTCATATCAAATGATAGGAAATTATATTCTAAGTCCTATAACTTCTATATCTAACATTAGAATAGAGAAAATTTACAATTGTTGAAAAGGTCTTTTACGGAGAAGAGAAATAAGCACAATATCCTTGTAGAAAAACTTTTAATTTATCAATGTAATTGAAATAAAAAAGGATTACTATTGGTTAGGATAATACATTATCATCATGGAGGATGAAAATAACCTTTTTGAATTTGAAACAAATGCCATGGGTGAAAATCTACAAGCATGAAATACAAAGACAAAGTCCAATGGATGAAAAAACCAAGAGTCTCATCTATATATTAAAAAGACAATGAGATGTCTGAGATTGGAATTACAAAGTTTCAAAGTAGACAATGAAAGGTTACTTAAATATTAGGAGGAATGGAGCCAATTGAATGCTACTATGCAAAAAATCTTGACATATATACAAAAAAAAATGCATCATGGACATAGATCAAATATTTCTAGTGGTAGTGGGAATATTTCTAGAAGTCATTGTTGGCACAGGGGCAGACCTAGGGTTCAGCTCCAAGAGCGCACCAAAAATCCCTAACTACTGGCCCTTTCGACAACACCTATGAAGTAGATGTAGTCTCACCTAAAGTAGCTATGGGGGGGTTGCAGGACAGGGATGTATACAACCAAAGGGAATACCAGGTGGATCTAATACAAGAGTAATACAAAATTTATTTATCACTTACCAGTTCGTATCTACTCCGTAGAACTATCTATAAAATCTAACACAATAAAGCAATAACAGTATACCAAATGACAAAGAACAGATCATCAATCACACACACAACACAAGATATACGTGGTTCACCCTCTCTCTAGGGCTAAGTCCATAGAACTATGCTTTATAATACATTAAGATGAAGTGTGCAGTTCTTGTCTGCGCTCTCATCTAGCAGATATTCTTTCTTTTCCTCTCTGTCTCTCCCCTTCCTATGCACCTAGCTGCAGGGATGATCTTCACACCCAACTGAAGATATTACAATACCAGAAGGCTCTACACTCAGCACTTCTCTCTCACACAATAGTACTCACTCTATCACACGATAGCAATGAATCCTCAACCAAATTAGTACCAACTCATCCTAGGTCCTTTAGACCTATATTTATACATTACAATAGCTCACCGACAGCCTTAGGTCAAGACCTAAGTGTCAAAACCCTAGATACCAAAACCCTAGGTGTCTAAAACTCTAGGTCAACTTGACCCACGTTTTCAGGGCTTCGCCAACCTGTCTTTCCTTCCTTCTCATGCGGTGCTCCAAATAATCCAACAATAGATTTTTCCACTTGTTAAGTTGTCCATAATCCATCTTCCTTGCTGATCTTTCATCCTCAATCTCCACGTGCATTGTCTTTCTTTCTCTTACTTCTCTCCATATTTTCTTCTCTTTTTCTTACTTCGACCCAGTGACAATCACTGTGTCTTCCGCGCAGTTTGAATTTTGCCTTTTCTTCATTGATATTCACTTTCTCCCATAACTAAGGGCCAACAGGCCCCCAACACTCACCTGTGACTCATACCGAGGCACTTCAGATCTCAACTTCCTGTTTTACTTTGACTTCAGACTGCGCAGGGCATCCTTTACTTTCTTCTCCATGCCTCCCTTCCTTGTGCGGACTGTCTTTTCCGTGTCTGGTACCCAGTTTCAACTGCACCTGGTACCTAGACCCTTTTCCTCATGATTTTATTGAGATCTGCGAGGAAGCTGGTTATCATAATACAATTTCAATCGGCTCCCATTCATGAAACCTTCCTTCCATTCTCCATTCAAAGTATTCAACTACGCAACGCCTCCTTATGTAACATAGGAAACCTCATATGGCCCAAGACAATGCATTCTAAACTTCTCAGGATGCTTCATGAACTTGTTGTCATATACCAGTACCAGATCACCTTGCTTAAATAAATTATTCTTGATATGTCCGTCGTGGTAGGCCTTCTCACTTTCCTTCTGAACCTACTGGTGAAATCCTGTGATGAATCAGTCTTCTTCCAGTTCGACCAACTATGCAAGCCTCTCTCGAAGAGAGCCAGTGCCATCCATATCTGTAAAGGCAACAATTCTTAAGCTAGGTACCAAATATTCCATTGGGACAACGAATTTGAGACCATACGCCAAGTTGAAGGGGGTCTGCATGGTTAATTTCTTACAAGTGGTTCTATAGGCCCATAATATTGTTATTACTCTTAAATCCCAGCCATCCCTATTCACACTACAAATATTCTTTAGCGTTGTCTCCAAAATCTTGTTGAATGCTTCAACTGTCCCATTCGCTTGTGGATGGTAAGGTGTGCTCTTCTGATGATGGACTGCAAATTCCTTAGTCAAGGCTTCAATTGTTTTATTGATGAAATGTGTGCCTTGATCGCTCATAAGGATCTTCGGGCATCCAAACCTGGTTATGATGTCATCAAATATGAAGCACATAGTTGTAGTGGCACTGCAGTCCTTAAATACTCCTTCTTTGGCCCATCTGGTCAAGTACTCTGTTGGAGTGATTATGTCAATGGCCCATTTCTCAAATGCTTGTAGGGTTAGTTGTGATGCTAACAACATTTCATCTCTTCTAGACGGTTTCCTGACTCTTTGGCATACATCGCGGGCTCTATAATAGTCCTTAGCATCTCTATGTAAGGTAGGCCAACAAAGGTTAGCTCAAATAACCTTCTATGCAATTTCCTTCCCTGCATAGTGTCCTGCTGCAATGCCTTCATGAGCTTCGACGAGGATCAATGGTCGCTCTACTTCCATAACACACCTCCTTAGTATCTCATAAATTCCCATCTTGTATAGCTGTCCAATAAATGGTATCTCAACTTCTGGTCCTTCCACATCTCTCCGACCTTCAGTTTCTGCGATGTTCACCTTCCTAGGATCATCGTCTTCGTCAGTATTGATGTTGTAACAGCCTTTTAGTTTCTGAAGAGGTGCAGTCCATTCATCCTCTTCTTGTTCCAAAGGGAGGCTAGGTGCCTCCTCGAACACTTTCTATTTTACAACCTGTAATGCTTGATCTATTATAGGATATTGGCTTTTGAATAAAAAGGTAGTAACAAAGTTCTGAGTCATACCTTCCCAATATGAAGTGATGAGGCACAACTCTACTTGAAGGTACCAGTTGATAGGGGTTGTGTCCAGCGTGTTGACGAATTTGTGCACCCACTGCTCTTGAGGAATATTGCTCCATGCTTCCTCACAACTTCACACATGGTCCTTCGGACAACTTTGACATGTGTATCTAACTTCACAGCCTTCTACTTGCGTCGAGAACCATACTGTCATCAGAGTACGACATTGTACCCATTTTGTAATGTTGTTTTTGTGTGTCCCCCACCATCTTGTTGTTGTGTCTTTCAAGGCCTCATCCATTGCCAACAATCATTGTTGTGTTGGTACACTTTCTTCAAATTTCGACAAGAAGGTTTCTAAAGGATTTAGACCATCAAAGGTGGGTAAGTTACTTACTGTTGTGTCGATCCAGCGTACTTCTCTGGTTAATCTAGCACATCTCCTTGTAGATACTTTGTACATTTTGTTTTGCCAGTTCTCTAGTTCTTCTTATGAATCTGATGAACATGTGTTGTCACTTCACCCACTTAAATTTCCATCTGCTGTAGGATTAATGTAATCTTGTTGTCTGGCTGTTAATTTGTATATGTTTTCTAGTTCATATGTGCGGTCTTATTCTCTAATAGGCTTTGTGTATTGCTGACCTTCATTAGGATATAAAGGTGCAATGACCCTAATACCATCTCCTTCAAACTTCATTCATATTTTCTTTGAATCAACCTAAGTGGAATTATTGAAATCCCAATCAATTCCTAACAACACAGGGTAAGGACAACTATCATCAACTATCTCAATTACCTCAAAGTCTACAAACGTCCTCACTCTGTCGATGTCCACAGGGACATGTTCCAATATTCCAAAGGGGATGACAGCTTGTTGATTAGCCATCCTAAGTCTGATGGGGGAATATATTAACTTGGGTTTTCCCATCAGTGCCCAGGTTTGCTTCCTCATGACATTGACCTCCGACCCTAAGTTGAGGACCACATAGTCTATATCATGCTCTCCAATCTGAGCATTCAGGTGTAGTTCCTCATTTTTCCTTCTTTTCTTGGATATTTTATGTATGTATTTATTTAGTAAAGGATCTACACTACCTATCTCATACTGTTTGACCAAATTTTGCAATTCTTGTATGTCTCTCTCATCTTTAATTATCTCTATAAATGTATACAAGAAACTGACAAGTTTACTTTCCTCTTTTCCATCTTTGGGCGAAGCAGACTGATCGAATGCCAGAGGCATTCCACATTCTCTTACTTCTAGTCATGTCTTTGATGAAGAACCTTTGTCTCCCCTGAATTATCTTCTTTCCTCCTCGAACATTTGTTTTTCTTTCTTTGCATCAAAAGATTGTGTCTTCTTTGTAGATTTCCTGACTCCTGATTCTTTTGTAGTCTTTCCTTAGGTCATTATGTCCTCTCTTGTAACAACGCCTCCTTGAGTGATAACAACCAATCTAGGGTCTGCTCCACAAGGTTCTCCTTTGATTAATTGTATTTGCGGGTTCTACTGAGGTCCCCTTCTCTCCTGTAGTTTAGCCAACAATGTTGGACATTCCTCGATAACATGCTTGAAGGAATTGCAATAGATGAAAGTGGTAAAAGGGTTCTGACAGTCCCTTGCCAAGTGTCCTGGTTGTGCATAGTTATAATAGATTATCTTTCCTCGACCTCAACCCATACCTCCTCCTCTTCCTCTTCCTTGGAATCCACCACGAGGGTTGAAGTTTCCTCTCCCAGGGGAGTTTGACTATGTAGTGTTTCCTTTTTGTTGTACTTCACCTTCAATTTTGTATATATTCCTTGACCTTTCATGCATGAGGTTGTAATCCCTACAATACCTATCATCATGCCCCATGGACTTACAGAACATGAAATACAAATATTTGGGTGTTTGAACATATTTTTTCATGTAACAACATTCACCAGGGCGATGTCTATTTCTACATACCTCGCACCAGGGTAGGGTAACTTGCTTCAAGGGGCTCAGAGCTCCAAATCCCAAGTATTCATGGAATAGGGGACAATGTTCCTTTTCATGGCCTTCTGATTTGTAACTGACACACTAGATGTCTTCTCTTTTGTCTTTGCCCTTGTCTTTCTTCATATCTTTGACCTGCAGAAACAAACTAGTTAGCTGACTCAAGATTTGACTCATACCTGAGCTAGATTCTCCCATAGGAGATGATTCTAGCTTCATGGTGATATCCAATGCTTGAGCCTGTGAAGCAATCTTTTGTTGCATTAGAGGAACTCTAATGTGTGTTAAGAGAGCAGCAATGAACCATTCCTTGTTCCGCTCATCTGGGATTTGAAAACTCAGATGGCCTGTCAAGGTCTTAAATATCTGATCAAACTCCCATACTGGTTCAACTATTCTCTACTTGATTTCTTTTAGTTCTATAATTCACTTTAACTTTGACTTGGGGTTTCTTGAACTCAACAATCAACGCATTCTTAGTCTCATTCAACGGTTTAGGCTGGGCAATTCCATTAACAAACTTCGTGTACCATCTCAGTGTGTGGTCTCTTAGGGTAGTACTAAACTGAGCTCGTTTGACAGCTTCGTCGGTGATGTTCTTAATTCTCCATACGGATTCACATAGAAACCAGTGTTGATCAGGATCTTCAAATCCATCTCCTTTGAAGGTGGGTAACCTCATCTCATCTTCCATAGATCTTCCTAGGTTTCCTGACTGAGTAGGTGTTGGGCTACTAGTGACAATGCTCAGAATGCTCGGGTGACTTTTATTAATCTGATTGCTTAATGTTGTTGAATCAATAGGAAGAGTAATAATACTTACTTCAACAGTCTACGCAGTTCCTGAAGCTTCTAGCTCTTCCCGGCGAGGTTCTTTAGCTTTCCCTTCCTTTGGCCCAATAGACTCTGAATGCTATTCATCCATTATAATTTCCTCTTCTCCATTGTAGAAACCCTCATCCCTGTAGTTCTTCTTAAACAGGTTCGCAAGAGGGACTTCTTTGAACACTCTCCGACTATACGTATGTCCTGCCTCTGTGTCACTGTCGTTGTCTAAGTTTGTGAACATTAGCTCTTCAATCCAGCAGACTACTGTATCTTCAAGATGTTCTTCTCATGCAATGTCATCTTGGTCTTCAGCTTCAGAAACTATAAAAAGTTTCATCTAGGTCCCTTAAAGAAATATCTCTCTGCTTAGCTATATGATTCTACTCCATCAACATCAAACTCTATGATATACCCTCCAATGTTACTATAAAACCAATGATCTACTTCTCTTGACACATCGTTATCAACTCTCTTGACCTTTTTTATCAGAGTCGATGTTCAAACCATAGGTGGCCTAGATATGATCTCAAATTGGGTGTCTTCTAGCCTAGCTAACCACTCGTATAGATCCTTATGAATCCCTCCAAATAAAATATCATGTATATTAGTAAAGATATACCTTCCTAACCAGTCTTCTGTACTAAGATTAGGGTTCTTGTTCTGGGCTTTAGTGAAGTCCTTTTCTTGATATTCTATCCACTTCTGAATCTTTGTCTTTGATGGAAACCACCTTGACATTCCCTCAAGAAGATTCATGTCCCCAAAATGGAACCATTTGTTGGCACAGGGGCAGACCCAAGGTTCAGCTCCAAGAGCGCACCAACAAGACCTAACTACTGGCCCTTTCGGCAACACCTGCGAAGTAGATGCAGTCTCACCCAAAGTAGCTATGGGGGGTTTGCAGGATAGGGATGTCTACAACTAAAGGGAATACCAAGTGGATCTAATACAAGAGAAATACAACATTTATATATAACTTACCAGTTCAGATCTACTCCGCAAAACTATCTATCAGATCTAACACAATAAAGCAATAACAATATACCAAATGACAAAGAACAGAGAATCAATCACACACACACAACACAAGATATACGTGGTTCACCCTCTCTCTAGGGCTACATCCACAGAACTGTGCTTTATAATATATTAATATGAAGCATATAGTTATTGTCTATGCTCTCAGCTAGCAGATCCTTTTTCTTCTCCTCTCTGTCTCTCCCCTTCTTGCACACCAAGATGTAGGGATGATCTTCACACCCAACTGAAGATCTTACAATACCAGAAGGCCCTACACTCAACACTTCTCTCTCACACAATAGTACTCACTCGAACACACGATAGCAATGAATCCTCAACCAACTTAGTACCAACCCATCCCAGGTCCTTTACACCTCTATTTATACATTACAATAGCTCACCGATAGCCTTAGGTCGAGACCTAAGTGTCAAAACCCTAGGTGTCTAAAACTCTAGGTCAACTTGACCCACGTTTTTAGGGATTTGCCAGCCTGTCTTTCCTTCCTTCTCGCGCAGTGCTTCAAAGCTTCGAACGGTAACTTTTTCTGCTTGTTGAGTTGTCCACGATCCATATTCCTTGCTAATCTGTCATCCTCGATCTCCATGTCCAACTTCTTTCTTTCTCTTACTTTGCTCCATCTTTTCTTCTCTTTTGCTTACTTTGACCCAGTAATAGTCACTGTGTCTTTCACACAGTGCTCATTTTTCCTTTTCTTCCTTGATCTTCACTTTCTCCCATAACCAAGGGCCAACAATCATTCTCACAAGAGATCCCATAACACAATAAATACCTCTAGATATGGGACATATACACCATCATAAACCTTTATTAGTGAGTCATCTCCCTCTAATGAATCGTTGAGAAATTCAAGATCATAATTTTTCAAACATAGGAGAAAGAGGACTTCCATAGATAACTTGCACAAATAATTTCAAAAGGAAAAGATATCGATGTTTAATGGTGAGGTCAAATATAGACTAGAAGATGACGCTTGGATTGTCGAGATGAGGAAGTATTTCCAATCCATGATTATTCCAAAATGTGAAGGCCAAAATGACCATATTCCATTTAATGGTAGATATTCAATTTGGTGGGAACATATGAGACAATTCAAGAAAAATAACGAAAATAAATATTGTTTGGAAGTAGTTCAAGAAACATTTTTATAAAACATAACTTTATGATCATTACTATGAAGGTAAAATCAAAGAATTACATGAGTTGAATTGGACCAAATGACCATGGATGAATATGTAAACAAATTCTTGTAATTGTTGAGGTATATTAAATACATCAAAGATGAGAAGGTAAAGATCCAACATCTCTTAAGTGGGTTACCTCAACCCTAAAAAGATAGAATTGATTTTGATGAACTTCAGACTCTAGATGAAGCAAACAAAAATTATAAGAACTACTATGAACATAACAAAAACAAGATAGAATTCTAGAAGACAAAGAAGGAAAAAAAGAAGGCGAAGCTTGACCAAAGAAAGAAAATATCAATCTTGGTCATTTTAAAAACACACAAGAGGAATTTTAGAAAAATAAACTAGCTTAGAGTGAACCTAATCCAAATGAATCTTTGGGGAAAGGGACTAGAGAGCCTATTCAATGTTGGGGATGTGGAGAATACCATTATCATTAATTTTCCACATAAAAAGGAGAATACGAGAAATTTTCACAATGTCCAGGAGCCTACTACTTTCATTGTTGTAGCAAGGACTATTCCTAGGATTTATGTTGGATTGGAAGATTTCAAAGTAGATATCCAACTTTTGGAGTTTAATTTAAAGGTACGATTTCTCATAAATCCATTTCCATTTTAATTGATATGGGATCTAATCACAATTATGTTATTCCTAAGGTTGTTGAAATTTTTTCTCTTAACAAGCACAATCATAGTAAGGCATGGCTAGTTTAGTTAACCATTGGAACCAAGAGAAAAGTTCGTCAAATGGTGGAGAAATGTCCACTAGAGCTGAATGGACTCTTCACATGGGAAATCTTGAGTGTTTTTCCACTTGGTTCTTAATATGTTCTCATTGGGATGGACTAGTTGGAAGCACGTCAAGTTAAACTTAATTTCTACACCAAGGGTTTTTATTACATTGATGAAGATGGAAACTAAATGACAATAAGAGGACTTCTAAATTAAATCTCTATTAGGAAAATTTCAGCCTTGCAATTGAAGAAATTTTTTAGAAAATGATTCCAGTTGTATGCATCCCATATATTAAATTCAATATAAGAAAAAGGTCCCAAGCTTGAAGACTGTCCTATCTTACAATATTTCAGTGATCTAGTACATAATGAACCGTTGAGACTTTCTACAAAGAGGAATATTGATTTATCAATTGATGTTGCACCTAGAGTTGCACACATTTCCATAGATCCTTATAAAATGAGTAACACATCATTATTGGAGCTAAAAACACAATTGTAAGATTTTTTGGAAAAAGGATACTTTTTTCTAAGTGTATCTCCATGGGGAGCACCTATCTTATTTTTGAAAAAGAAAGATGGAACACTCAAGTTGTGCATGACTACAACTAGTTGAATAAACTCACAATGAATAACAAGTATCCATTACCTCAAATCGATGACTTGTTTGACCAAATGAGAGGAGAAAAATCCCTTTCAAATATTGATTTGAGGTTTCGTTATCATCAAGTCAGAATTGAGGAAGAAGACATTCATAAGACAATATTTAGAACAAGGTATGGACACCTATGAATTTTTCATGGTGTCATTTGTCCTTTCTTTTTTGGATGATATATTATTTTATTCTAAAAATGAGGTAAAGCATGAGAATCACTTGAGGATATTTTTTAAGAAAGCATAAGTTGTATGAAAAACTAAAAAAATATGATTTTATTAGAAGCAAATTCATTATTTAGGTCACATTATTTTAAAAGAAGGAATATGTAATATCCCATTAGGTTGTTTTTGTTTCCTCATTCATGCTTGTGTGTGTCCTTCTTAACATTGTACGGTTGAATACACATGTTTCATCCAGAGTTGACCAACAAAAACCCCAATGCATCGACATATCAATCCTTAGCCAAAGAATGAAGAAGGTCTCACCCGAGATGACATGAGGATCTTAGAGACCATCTGGTCTTATGTCGATGATGATGAAGGAATAGCTACACATAAATCCATCTAGGTTGACATTCAGAAAATCCATTGAAAAATAATTAACAACTAACAGTATGCAACAAAAACACACACATTCAGAGACCTACAAAAAATAAAAGTTCATACTCAAAAGGGCCGAAATTTTGGAGATACAATAAAAGGAAGATTGTTTAGCAAAACCACCTCAAAATCAATATTTAAAGTGATACTTGGCCAACATGCCACCAAAAAAGGGAACTTCTACACCAAATAAGCCTCCAGACAATCCTACTTGGACTCTTGATGAAGGTGAAGAAATGCGTAGGGACATAAATGATTTACAAAAGAAGACAGTAACCAAAGATGAACTACAAGAGATGATGGATTCAATGGAAGCTAAGTTGGATACTAATATGGATGGTTTAAAAGGGGAGATCATGGAAGGATTGAAAAAAATCCTAATAGAGAGGACACCTGAAAGTGAAAAAGTATCCCATGAAATTCATGATGAGGACATAAGGAAGGTGAATCAAGAATGGAGAAACTCCAACTCTGGGTTGAAGACCAACCACGTTCCTAAGATCGATATGAGGAAGTTTGATGGCAAGGACCCAATCACATGGATACTTGAGATGGAGAAATTCTTTGATCTACATAATGTGCCACATACACAAAAGGTATGAATTGCTTCTTTATATTTATAACCTAATCAATTTGTATGGTATCGATGGCTTTGTTCTCGTAAATCACTCGTCACTTGGACAATTTTCACGGAAGAAATGATAGCACACTATGAGGATACAGACAATACCTTTTTATGTTGGTAATCTCTCAAGAAAAAGGGTTCAATTACGAGCACATTGAGAACTTCCAAAGATTGAATATAAAGTTAACAAATATTCTAGATGAGCGATTGATATATTCATAGAAACTTTAAGGATAACATTCAATATATGAGGGTTCTCCTTTGGGAACCCAAATCATTGGAGAATGCATTTAAGGTGTAAATGTTGAAAGGTAAAAATATGGCTAAAGCTACTAGAAGGACCAATCCTAGCATCTATAGAGAATAATGTTCCTTCTTCACAAAACTACCTCAACCTACAAGGTTGACACCTCAACTCTGGAGGAAAGAAAGAAAAAAGGTTTATGCTTTAATTGTGAAAGCAAGTACAGGTAAGGGACATAAGTGTGGTGAGAAGAAATTATTATACATAGATTGTGAAGAGGAAGAAGAAGAAGAACAGAACCATCTCAAGATGAAAACATAGAAACAATTTTAGTCGAGAGTTGACTCCCATGATGTCGTGTAATGCATTGGTTGGAATTAGCACTCCTCAAGAACCCTCAGATCGAAGGATACACAAAAAAATGGTAAATAGTCTAATTTGATTAAAGCGTGCCTCATGAATTTCATTCACTATAAATTAGCCAAACTCTCAATTTCTTTGTATATCCCATTTGCTTGAGAGTTTCAAGTGATTGCGGTGGAGGAACTATCAATTGCTCACGGAAATGCAATAAGATCAATCTTACTATGGGGGGAATATGTAATGAATATTCCAATGATTTCTATAACCATAGGTGGTGCTGATGTTGTACTAGGAATCAATGGTTACAATCATTAGAATGATAGTTTTAATTTTTCAATAAATTTTCATGAAATTTTCATTGGAAGGAAAAAATTCAGGTTAAAAGAATTATCAGGAAACTGTAAGGTGATAGCTCTAATGGCATGACATAAAATTATTGAAAAAGGGCATCAAAGTAGTTATTGCACAACTATGCTCACTAGATGTTCAAACATCTAAGCCATTTATTCTTCTCTCAGCGATCATCATTAAGCATTCCAAAGTGTTGAAGATATTCCCAAAGGTCTTCCACCCACTGAAATCATGATCATGAAATTCACCTAATTTCAGGGAGTGTTCCTCCTAACACCAAACATACATATACCCTTATGCCCAGAAAGTGAAATTGAGTGCATGGTTAAGTAGTGAGAACATTTAATGGGCCTAACCAAAGTTCTTACTTTCTGCACCGATGGTAATGGTATTCAAGAAAGATAGCTCATGGCATATGTGTCAGTATAGAGGAAGCTCAACAAGATCACTATTAAAGAGACAAGTTTCAGCTACTGTCATTGATGAATTGTTAAGATGAACTACATGGAAATATTTTTCACAAAGTTGGATCTTTGTTAAAGGTATCATCATATTAGAATGAAGGAAAGAAGATATCCAAAAACAACATTCGAACTCATAGAGGCCATTATGAATTTTGGTCATGCCTGTGCCCTAAATGAACCTTCCACATTCCAAGGGTTGATGAATTCTGTTTCAAGCCCTTCCTTGAAAATTTGTGTTAGTATTTTTTTGATGATATACTAATCTATAGAAGTCTTGGGATCATACAATACGACATGTTGACAAGGTGCTGGCTACTAAGGAGAAACAACTATATACCAAACCATCCAGATGTTTCTTTGGAGTGAAGAAGTGAATTATTTGGGTCATATTGTATCTCGGAAGGTTTCAAGGTGAACCCTAACAAGATTAAAGGCCATGGGCTGGTCGATTCCCAAAACATTAGAAGAATCTTAGAGTATTTTGGGTTTGACAAGTTACTAAAGCAAGTTTGTTCGACTCTGGGAAGAATAAAGGCTTAATGTACTAACTAAAGGGATTCATTTTTCTACATGGAATCACAGAGGCAACTAAAATCTTATCTGGTACTTTAGTATTAAGGTGTGATGCCTCGGGAAATGGTGTTGGTGTTGTCCTAATGCAAGTAGGAAGGCCCTTGGCTTTGAAAGTTGACCACTCAAGGAAAGGACTTACAAAAACCAAATTATGAGAAGGAAATGTTGGCAATACTACTTGCATTTGAGAGAAATGAAGCGTCCTTACCTAATAGGTAGGAACTTCAAAGGCAAAACAGATCATGATAAGTGCCAAATACTTCTTGAACAAAGACTATCTTATGAAGAACAAAAAAAATGGGTTATTAAGATGTTGGGTTATGATTTTTGAAATAATCTATATAAAAGGGAAGCAAAATATTGTTTATGTGGATGCACTCTCAAGAAGGGATAAAGATGTTGAGGCCTTTCAGTATATCTCGATCATCCAACCGATTGGATAATAGAAGAAAGGGACGAATGGAAGAATGACCGAAAAGTGTGGACTCTCATTAAAAGGTTCTTGCGGCCAGGGATTCCAATGCATCGGATACATTTACATGGAAAATTCATTGCTATGGTACAAAGATCACTTATATTTATGCAAGAAATCCCAACTCAAACAAAAGGTACTATTGGAATTGCACACCTCGATCCGGATTATTTTAGGCATGAAATGAGGAAAAGAGATATAATAAAGAAATGCAGGATATCAGCGTATATCGATAATACTGACAGAAATATATCATAGATTTTATTAAACGGAATCTGATGTGCGGTTTATTCATTGTGAGAGAATAAATGTCAAATTTGAAATCTGAGTGAAGAATAGCTAAATGGTGTGACTTATCTATGAAAGAGATGTAGCTGACTACTTTTGCATTCGCAAAACATGGATTTAATGAGGGCTCACGGAGCATGTCGTGAATGCCAAAGTCCTAGACATCCAAAACTAACCCACAGGGATGAAGTTACTTAAAATTCATGTAGATTGTTTGGGTAAGTTAGTTACATCAATAACTTCCGAGGTGTAACTTTACATCACGATCTTAGTTTAAGGTAGATGTGATAGCTCGTTGGAAAGGTATCGATGAGGAGATTCATTTTGAGGCTCCAATATTCCTTTGGCTATCATTGCGAACCTTGATCTCGAAAAAACTTCATTTAGGCCCCTCAAAATGGCCGCGGAAGTAAAAACTACACTAAAAATATTAAAATTGCCAAAATGGCTGGAAAACTGTTTGACCATTTGGAAAAAGGTGGGTAGCCCAGATATCCACGGATCAACCTCTCCGGTAGGAGGGCATTCGGGATTTTTGGAAACCTACCTTAGAGTCAAGAAAGATTTTTTTAGGATGGCCTTAAAAGCGTGTTCCAAGGTTTGTGGCGGAATGTTTGGTTTTCCAACAAAATAATGTGGAAACAATTAATACCCATGTCTTTTACAACCATTAGCCATCCCAAGTCAGAAGCGTTGGGAGAGAGTTTCCTTGGGTTTCATCCAAGGTTACGAAGTGAAGGGAAAGGAATGTCACCATCGTGGTGATTGTTGATAGGCTGACCAAATATGCAGCACACTTTTGTACGCTCTCTCATCCCTTCAAAGCTAGTATAGTTTCCACCACATTCAGGCAGTTCAAAAGCTACATGGAAGCCCAAAAGATTATTGTAAGTGACGAGATCCACTCATTGGACATTTTGGACATAATTATTTTTCTTGTTTGGAATTACTCAATTGGCTCATAGCTCATCCTATCCGTCCTCAATCTAATGGACAGCCAAGGAATGAGTGAACGATATGCGGAAGGATACCTTCATTAGCAATGCGTGATAAATAAAACACAATGGTTCAAATGGATTTCCCTTGGAAGAATGAGGTGGTATAACACTTCCTTTCATCTTGCCAACAAAAATGACACCTTTGTGGCACTCTATGGATACCAACCACCTTCCATCATGCCTTCGAAAATCTAAAGTTCAGCGTTGGAATATCACATCGAGCATCAACAACAAGTTCTCCAAGTCTAAAAGGACGGCGACCATGGCACATAATGGCATGAAACAACAAGAAGATCAACATGCGTAGTGAAAGAAGTTTTTGAAGTAGGGTATTGGGTGTTTTAAGACTACAACCATGCAAACAAATGTCCCTCAAACAAAAAGAGAAAGGATGGCCGATTTATCGCAAAATTACTGAAAATGCATATGAGGTGTTACCAAAAGGTGGTACTATGGCACAATTGGAGTTACACCGCATCTTCGAGGTACACTAATTTTCATTTTTCATGCTTCAAGAAGGTTATAGATGACAAGATCCCAGTTCAAACTATATTTCGAGAACTTGTGAGGAAGGAAAAATCGTATTGAAGCCTGAAGCCATCACAGACTAAGAAGGAAAAATCATATTGGAGCCTGAAGCCATCACTGACACAAGAATTCGCAAACTGAGGAATAGATCCATTTCAGAGTATCTCATTAAATGGAGGAAACTACCGGCTGAAGATTCCACTCGGGAAGATGAGTCTTTTATATAGAAGCATCCAGAGTTAATCAAGCATTGCGGAAAACACTTGTCTCAAGGGGAGGGGCATGTTAAGCCCTAATATTGGATCATTACCCCTTAATTGGGGTATATTATATTAGTAATGTTATTTTATTTATGTCAGCTTTATTCCATTAGTTGTAATTATACCTCCTAGTCTCCTATATATACCAAGGAGACATTTTCATTTGGAATTATCTTGTACTTGAACATTTATGTGGGGTAAAAGGAGGTTTCCCCCTCAAAGAGGCTTATTATCTGAAATTATCTCTTTTTAAAGGCGGTGAGTACTTATTCTGAGGTTTTTCTATGCATATTGATATTTGGTTCTTAACACACTTTCAGTTCTTTCCCACTCGCTCCTCTTATTTCCAGTCCCGCACGCTTCTATCACTTGCATGCATTCCATGTAGCCTCTTTGGAATCAACTACCTTTCCAACTCATCTTCTTTTTGCTCCACGTTCCCTTGTGCTTCTTGTAGTAATCACTTATGGAGATTTCCTGAAGATTATTTTTTTGATTCTGGTGTGCATGTGGTTTCTTCTTTATTTCTGGCGCACATCACAAAACTCGGACCGCTGCGCATTGGAAAAACTTGAACTAGAACACAATAACAAAAATTGTTATGGCATGCACCTCCTATCACCCCTCACGCATCTGCTTGAGCCTACACAAAACTGGAATGGGCGTGCACAACTTTGTTTGTGCGCAAACGCGATATTTACCCAAAACATTAGGTGTCAACAAGCACCCACCACTATTATTTGGCTCGTCCTTGAGCCAATTTCCTCATGGAGTGACTAATGTGATGGATGGAATAGTATTTAAGAGTTCATGAAAGAACTCATTAAACTGGAAATCAATATCATTAAGTTTGTTCTGAATTTTTTGGGTGAGTTTAACAATCGGTTCTGCATCGGTTATTGTGACCTAAGGAGATTTCAAATCCATTGTTTCCATTTTCTCGATCAAGGGGCCGGTAGAAACTTGCATGTATGTCAACTAGGTATAAAATATTAAGGCCTTATCAACCACAATAGTGATTAGGTATGATATTTTTTGTTGCTCAGCCCGAGCTGCAACAATCTCTTTCATTTTGGATGCAATAGCTTCCATCGCATTCGGTCGTTCACCTGGAGGTAGAGAGGCCAAGCTACTCTTCTGCTATGTGACCTCAGCTTCGACTGCATGAAATCTTTTATCAATGGTACTTAAATTAGGGGGGTTCTAGTGGTAGAACCATTTTTTGTCTTGTTCACCCTTGTGTGTGTCCTTCTTAATGCTAGAGGGTTGAAGACCCAGGGTTCATCTAGAGTTGACCAACAAAAACCCCAATGCATCAGCATATCAGTCCTCATCCAAAGACTGAAGAAGGTCTCACCAGAGACGCCATGAGGATCACAGAGACCATCTAGTCTTGTGTTGATGACGATGAAGGACTAATTACTGTAAATGTGTTGAACCTGCATAAAATAGATCTAGCTAGGAATTGACATACAAAGTTGCAGATAAAATATGAGAAAAGAGAAGTAGGAGAGAAAATATGGAAGAATTCTCATTAACTAAATGAATGAATGATAATTTACACATGATATACTCTGTATAACTCAACCATTGTGAACTGGAGGAGAAGCTAATGTGCCATAGTGGTGTTCTAGAGTGATATGGACACACACCAACAGTTACAAGAGTAAACTGCCACCTAATTTGAGTTAACTAGTCTATCAGTATTCAGTTAATTCACTGAAATAGAGTGAAGTGAGGAGGAGATCATGGAATCATGAGTAATGTGCTAGTATGGTGATGATCCCAAGGACATTGCGCATTAGTTGGTGATGATCACAATGTTGCATGGTGATAATCCCAATGTGGCAACTAAACTCCACTCAATTGATCAAATTGAAGTGTGAACTGAAGAGAATATTCTCCTAGAGGAATATTCTCTAAAATATAGGATATTGAATAATGACTAATAAACATAGGGAAAACATTAGGAAAAATAAATACTAGGTGTCTGTGAATTATTTCCAACACCCCTAAACATCACTATGGTGAAAATAAGGAATGGGTCCCGACAACGAGGCCATGTTAGGTACCCAAATCAAAAGATACATTGAAATAAACAAGTGAAGAGGGAAAAACTCATGGGAACCCACCCCCCAAAAAAAGTACAATGTATGTAAAAATAAGAACTGACAGTTGCTAGGCAACTGTGTCCTTCACTCCAAGACGACTGTGCAAATATTGGAACTTTTGCTCAGTGAAGGTCTTGGTGAAGATGTACGCAGTCTATTCTACTAAATGATAGAACTACAAGTCAATGATCCCCTTGTGTACTAAGTCCCGTATGTAGTGCATGTGGATCTTGATGTTCTTCTTCCGCTGCCTTTGAAATGGATCTTTGAAGAACTTCAGAGTGCTCTGTTTTTCACACCAGATGACGATTGGCCGATGAAACTGAATTCCCAAATTAGTGAGAAAATGTTGTAGCCACATAGTCTGAATGGTTATGTTAACTACCCCTATGTACTCAGCCTCAGCTGAAGATAGAGCAATAGCATCCTGCTTCTTGCTCGACCAACAAATAGGCCCAAAACCAAGACTGAGTGAGTCACCAGATGTGGACTTGCAATCAATGTTATTGCCAACCCAATCAAAATCTGTGAACCCGATGATGTCCAATGTATATTATTCTCAATAATGAATCTCAAATGTGATGGTGCCCTGAATGTATGGAAGGATACACTTTGTATCCTTCCAATGTAGCTCATGTGGCTTCTGCATGAACCTGGAGAATGCTCCAACTGCATAGGAGAGGTTTGGTCTAGAGTGTGTGAAATACAAAAAGCTCCCCACTAGTTGTCTGTACAATGTGTTTTCAACCAGTGGAGTGTCCCTGCCATCCTCAAGTCTGACTCCTGATAGGAAAGGATTCAGGGAAGACTTGTAGTATGTCATGTGAAATTTCTCAAGGAGATATCGTGCATACTTGGCATGATACAGTTTGATGTCTGATGCATCCTAACTAATCTCGAGTCCAAGGAAGAAATGTAGCGGACCCATGTCCTTCATCAAGAACCTGTCATCTAGAATCCTCTTGACTGAAGAAATCACTAGAGTCAAGCAATTGGTGATCAACAAATCATCCACATATAGAACTAGGAGTAGAAGTGAATCAACCATCATGAGCATGTAAACATTCAGGTCTGACTGTAACATCCCTGACCATCCATGCCAGGCCATGCTATGCCATAGAACTCTTACTTCTCTCTCTCTACGGAACATACTGTAACATACCTAGCATCCAATTGAGCTATTCCATAAAATTTCTGAACTACATGCAATTAAAAATATATACACATAGAACTCTTGTGGAAGCATTATATATAAAACGTAAACATGCAAATACATCTGTAAATACACGGATTCACACTGAAATAACAGTAAACATATACATGCAACATATATAGGCAATACCCATAAAAATAAACACAGTGATAACCATGCATATGATAACCCATAAAATAAGCACGTAAATAACAATGCAACACGTAAATTTATCACACAATTAAAACTTATCTTGGTAATAATATCGCCAACTATGTGTAGACCTTCCACAAACCTCCTAGCCTTAGAACACATTGTTCATCACTCTCAACAACGAGTCACCCCCGAGCTGGGACTAAACTCCACTCGAGTAAAGGGATTCCTAACCAGGATAAAGGCTCATAGACAACAAGAAAGACTCTGTCTTAGGTGCCAACTCAAACTAACAACCTACAATCCCTCATTCCCCACATGCATGTCCGACCCAGGAAGTCTTCCCCTTCTCTGCTCAACAGTCCTTCGACTGCCCCACTTCCTTTCCGGGCTTCAAAAACAGGTCGAACATGAAGTCTCAGAGCACTGTAGCTACAGTTTAGCACCTTCAGGAAATCAATTTCCAACAATTCTCTCACCCAGATAATTTCTCACAGGACTGACAACCTGCCTCTTCAATATCCCACGGGCCTGACAACCCACTTCTTCAGTCCAACTCCCAAGCTAACTAGATACACCAACACAAATGGATATGGATACAGGTTCAGGTACAGTCATGAAGATACGAAGGATATCTCAATGGGTGTGTGCATGCTCATGGATGATTGACTGGATGAATGAATGATGGAAGGAATGATGGGAAGAATGATGGAAAAGATGGGAAAATGAACTAATTCCCCACAATATGTATGCATGTCCCCAACTTGACACTTGTCATGTTGGGAGATACTTTGGCCCACTTGTACCCCACTTTAGAACTTAGGATCAAACAATTATCCATACTTTATGATTTAAGAAATATTAATATAATATTACTTTTTGTCTTAAGCTCCCTAGCTTAACCTTTTTCCTTAACTTTTAGGCCCCCACCCTTTCCCTCACTAGTGGATTTTAGTCCCCCAACTCTTTTATCATGGTCGATCTGCATGCAGTGATGTATTTTATATGAATTATGATACATATACAAAAATAGGTGCTCTGGCCTTTAACATCTAGGGTCTCCAACCTAATCAAAACACAAGAATCCTAGCTTATAATAACTAGCTCACCAGCCTATAAAACATATCATATACACAAAGGTTCGTTGGCCTCACAATCGCGTGCACTTAAGATGTTGCGCGCAGTATACTGGAATGTGCACACTTCATCATTCCACTGCGCAGTACATGAATGCACTATGCCATGAAAAGTGCATACAAAAAAATGATATCAAACAACTCACTAGCTTAAGTACATTTTCATTTGCATTACAATTGGGTTCGACCTAGGGATTTTGCAATCCCCTCCCCTTATTTATGCACTGTCCTCAATGCATCATGTACCCATATACAACAAAATTTCAAAAATCCTCAAAAATATGCGGGTATTCTGCCCACATTGCATCCTCATGCTCCCAAGTAGCATCCTCAGGACCGTATCAGGTCCATTGGACCTTTACAAGCCCTATGGCTCGATTCCAGAGTTGTTTTATTTTCCGGTCCATAATGCATACTGGATGCACTTGGAAAGCACCTTCTTTCTCCACCTGAATCACATTCCAATCAATAACATGATTAGCATCAGGTATATATTTATTTAGCAATGATACATGGAATACATTATGAACAGACAATATGGAGGAAATGCAATCATATAAGCAACTGGACCAATCCTCTCTAGGATTTCAAATGGCCCACAATAGCGAGCTGCCAACTTTGAATAATTTCCCAACTTCAAGGAACTTTTGTTGGCCTTCACTTTCAAGAATACATGATCACCCACTTTAAATTCCCTATGAGTTCTTCCCTTATCAGCATAACTTTTATGCCTGTCTTGGGAAGCCTTTAAATTTTGTTTTATTTTTATCATTTGCTCCTCCATTTCCCTGAGCAAATTTGGCCCAACCACTGCTTTGTCTATTGGGTTATCCTAGCTTACTAGTGTGTTGCACTTTCTGCCATAAAGTGTCTCAAATGGGCTCATCTTTAGATATTCTTTGTACCTATTGTTACAAGAAAACTCTACCAAGTGTAGGTATTCTTCCCATTTTGATGGTTTATCCATCACATACATCCTCAACATATCTTCAATCACTTGATTTTCTCTCTGTTTGCCCATCTGATTCTGGATGATAAGTTGTACTAAAATTCAAATTTGTTCCAAATCCATTAAATAATCCCTTCCAAAATTTTGAGGTAAATTTTGGATCTGTGTCAAACACAATTGTCTTGGGTATGCCATGTAATCTAGAAATTTCCTTCATATAAACATCAACAATGTTGGTTTCCTTGTGAGTGAGCTTAACTGGAACAAAATGGGCAGCTTTAGTAAGCTTATCCACCACTACCATGATAGAATCATGTTGTTTATTTGTTCTGGGAACTTTGGTGATGAATTTCATTATTACAAATTCCCATTTCCACTCAGGAATGGGTAATGGCTGTAGCAAACCAACTGGGTGTCTATGCTCAACCTTTACCTTTTGACATTCCAAACATCTGGTAATAAAATCAACAACCTCTTTCTTCATGCCTGGCCAATAATACTGGCTTTTGACAACTGCAATAGTTTTCTGATAACCTGGGTGCCCAGCATAAGGTACATTATTCATTTCCCTCAATATAAGATTTTTCAATTCTTGAGAATTTGGTACATAAATTCTTCCCTTGTACATGAGAATTTCATCATTATCTAGCTTGTATTCCTCAATTTTTTGCTGCAAAATACCTTGTTGTAATTTTTCCACTAATTCCTTGTATTGCAAATCTGATTTGGCAACCTCTGTAATTCTGTCTTTCAAATTTGATTGGTCCATGATAATGGATGTAGCATGCAATTCATGTACTCTTCTACTAAGTGCATCAACCACTTTGTTCTCTTATCCCTTGATATGCTTTATATCAAAGTCATATTCACTTAGAAATTCTAACCATCTGGTTTGCCTAGCATTTAGATTTGGCTGATCAAATAAATATTTCAGACCATTATGGTCTGTTCTTAGCTCAAACCTTTTTCCCATGAGGTAGTGTCTCCATTTCCTCAAGGCATGCACTATGGCTTCCAACTCCAAATCATGAGTGGCATAGTGTCTTTCATGCTCCTCCAACTTCCTTGATTCATAACATATAACAAACCCATTTTGACTGAGGACTCCACCAAGTCCCTCTTTACATGCATCTATGCATACAATGAAGTCTTCATTTGGGTTTGCAATCCTTAGTATTGGACCACTTGTTAATAATTGTTTCAAGTGTTGGAAACTCTTTTCACATTCCAATGTCCACTGAAACTTTGCACCGTTGCTTTGCAAGGAAGTGATTGGGTGTGCAATCTTGGATAATCCTTCAATAAATCTCCTATAGTAGCCTGCCAAACCCATGAATGATCTCACCTCTGTCACATTCTTTGGCACTGACCATTCTCTAATGTATTCTATCTTCTCAGGATCCACTGCTATACCATCCTTTGAAATGATATGACCCAAATAATGAATTTGCTTCTGATAAAATGAGCACTTGCTCAACTTGGCATAAAACTGATGCTCCCTTAACACTTGCAACACCATCCTCAAATTATTCTCATTCTCTTCTTTTGACTTGGAATATATAAGAATGTCATCCAAAAAGACAATGACAAGCTTGTCTAAATATTCTTGGAAAACACCATTCATTAAGCACATGAAAACAATTGGTGCATTTGACAACCCAAATGGAAACACTATGAACTCATAATGACCATACCTTATCCTAAGAGCAGTCTTGCTGATATATTCCTCTTTAATCCTTACCTAATGGTATCCTGACCTAAGATCTATCTTTGAAAATATATTTGCATCCTTCAATTGATCAAAAATATCATCAATCCTTGGCAGAGGATACTTGTTCTTTACAGTCACTTTATTCAACTTTCTGAAATCAATGCACAATCTTAATGTCCATCTTTATTATTCACAAAAAAGACTAGGGCACCCCAAGGTGACACACTTGGGCGTATATACCACTTCTTCAAAATTTCTTCAAGCTGCATTTGCAACTCCTTCATCTTTGGTGTACTCATTATGTAAGGAGTCTTTGACACTGGAGTTGATCCAAGCATTAGATTTATAGAAAAATCAATATCTCTCTTTGGGGGTAGTCCTGGTACCTCCCTGAACACATCTTCAAAATTTTCCAAGACTACATAATCTTCCAAATTTGGCACCTTATCTTTAGGTGTCTCTTCCATATGTGCTGCAAATATTTGACACACTTTTCTGTAACATTTCATCAGCTGCAAAGATGAATTTTCTCTGATGGTTATTGTCGTGGGAATTCCCTGCGCTTTCCTTAGGGTCCCTTCCTCATCCAAGAAAGTAAATGTCTTGTTATGACAGTCTAGGATGGCATGATGCTGGTCCAACCAATCCATCCCAATTAGATAGTCATAGGAACCTAAATGCAAGATGTTCAAATATGCCACGGTGTTCAGTCCATTCATGTCCATAAGACATGGGTTAACCATCTCATTAACTTTTTTTTTGTCTCCTATAGCCAACTGCACCAACCAATATTTCCCATGCTTGCTTCTTGTCAAATGAAAACTTTCCACCATCTTAGGATCTATATAACTATGACTAGATCCTGAATCAATTAAAATAGAAATGGTTTGGTTGTTGATCATACCTTCCACTTCAATCATATGTGACTGATACTCTGCTTTCTTGTTGTCCAAGGCTACATAGATCCTTGGTACATTTCTGCCCATGTCCTCCATTGTTTCAACTTGTTGTACATTGTGAACAGTGCTCCCTTTTTCACCTCTTTGAGGACAATATCGGAACATGTGATCTCCTTTACAACCCCAACATTGAATAGGTGGTTGCCTTGGCCTTTAACCCCCTATTTCAATCATTCTAGCCTCTCTAGGATTTTGTTGTCCATGTGGATTATTTCTAAAGAATGGTGGCTTAGATCCCTTCTTCCTCTGATCTACCTTGAATTTATTTTTGTCTTCCCAAGATTTTTGGAAAGTTGACCTTGCTTTATGTTGATCATATAGGCATTTAGATCTCCTTATGGTCTCCTCCAATGTCTTTGGATCATCATACTGTATTTTTTCACTGATGAAGGATGGAAATCCACTCAAATACCTTTGAATCTTAATCGTCTCATCCTTGATGAAAGAGACATACTTCAGTAGTTCTAAAAACCTTCTTTCATATTCATCTATGGTCATACTCCCAAGCTTGAGTTCAAAGAACTCTTTCATTTTCTTGTCATAGTATCTCTTAGTCAAGTATTTCTTTTCGAAATATTTCTTTAATTCCCTCCAAGTAACACTTTTCTCTTTAATGTGCTTCACCTGCACAAGTTGATCC
>SNQJ01S0028762.1:58835-85915 GCA_010110895.2 Picea sitchensis
ACCTTCTGCATGAGAAGAATAATTATGCAATTGAAAATACTTTCTCATGCCCAACAACCATGTCTCTGCATCTTCATCCTTCTTGTGCTCACCATCAAATGTAGGAGGTTTGATTTTGTTCATTTCTCCTCGTATCTCATCCACTCTATACCTCGTATGATTTATGTTGGGGGATTGTCTTGAGATTCTATGTGATGTCTTATTGGAATGCCTCGGGGAGTGATGGTGGTGTCTTCTAACACTTATGGTTCTTATTTTCTCATCAAAAGTTCTGTGACTTCCATATTTGCTTGAGCCACTCACCTTATCCAATTTATTTTCTATTATATTCAATCTCTCCAATAACTTCATGTTGAAGTCATCCTACTATTCCTTGGCTCTCATAAGCCTTTCATTATTAGCTTTATGGCTTTGGATATCCTTCTGCAAATTTTTAATGGTCTCTGCCATATTCATGTTTTCATCTCTTCCTTCTCCATGTCCATTGGAGTTTGTTCCTTCAATGTCCAAATGGACATCAATCCCTCTAATCTCATCCTCCTGACTGTAAGTCCCCTGTGCCTCTTCCATTACTATGGACTATGTTAGCACTCTGTAAATTTTGTTTGGCTTAATAGAAAAATGACAGAGGTAACTATTTCAACCAGCTTTAGAGTTGAGGCACTAGCCTTCTCAACTCAGAGAGGGTTCTCTCATGTCACTTGATATAGCTATAGAAATCGGTGGCTAGATTTGGTTTGTGTTGGGGGTTTTTAATGAAATAACTGGAGAAATGAAGATGACATTTGGGATATGGAGTCTGGAATGAACAATGCATTGTCATAACATGAGAACTATTAAGAGGAACAAGCTAAATGGGGTAGTGAATCTGAGTTTATATCTGAAAATTAGCATGGCATCAGAAGAAAAAGAAACATATAACTACATCAGAGAATTATGGGAATGAATTCTGAACTGGTTAAGAAGAGGTAAACATAGTCTAAATTGCTAAGCCGAGAGCATCAAATAACAAATTTTGGGCCTCTACTTCTTCAATTTAGATGGATGAAAGCAAAAATGAAATATAGTATAACAGGAATCACACACTATGAAAGAACACAAGACTCATATCACCACCCGTTAGAATCTTTTCGTAAACAGTCCAAAATTTTCCTTTGCATTTATATATTCATTATAGCCCCAAAAATTTGCAAAGTCTTCCTGCATAGAGGTCAGGCTCCTCGTTTCTCCATGCTTTCCATATCCTTGAGATAATATATATATAGTAATTTCTCGTGGAATTCAAAATGTTCAGAATTCCCCATAATTCTAAAAATAGAGATAAGTTACAAAAATGAATGATTTTAGAATGACCGTTATCCTATTTTAAAGGGACCTTTAGGAATAGGTCTGTCATATCTGGGCCCCTTTTCTTAGACCGCCATCTGTCCAAAATTTGTTAGGATGTAATTATTCCCACCTAGAAATTCATTTCAACTTGGCAATTTCCTCCTTTAGAGTGTCCAACTAGACCAATTGATTCTCCCCAACACTTTTAACCGTTTCAGATATGGTTTTTGTCTTGTGTCGTTTGATCCGTTTACTTTTCACAGCTTTCCTGTTGATGATTAGCTCCCTCATGATGGGATTTAGCTTGACTTCTAATTCTGGGTCTATAGCAGGTTCCGTATAGAATTTAGTTTCTAATATACGTGCAATTTCCCTTTCCTTCTTACTCGTAGATAAACCTGCCATGTTACTTGAATGACATGTTTCACTAGATATGGATTGATTGGATTTTTCCATGTATCCCAATTCTGTGGACACCAAGATGTTCCTTCATAAATTAGAGAGTCGATCAAATTGAAGATTACTTCACTTATGGATGATATGATACCCCCATACTTGAGAATCAGTAGTTATAGAGTTCCAATCATGAATCAATGACAGAATCACTTGCAGGTATGTTGGTTTACCATGCTCGACCAATCCATTTCAAATGATTAGCTTTTGAGTTCGTTATCCGACGACGTTCACCTGACATCATACGGTCGTGAGGTACCGAACGAGTGATGTGAGGTGATTTTGACTAGCCGTCACCTCCCCCGCGAGTGGTTAATTTGCCACATTAGACGACGTGATATCGAGGCTGTGGGAAAAATGGTTTTAGATGAACTTCTTTTCACCCAGATATACTTCAACTAGCACCACGTGTCCACTACTAAAACCATCATGGTTTTCCCCGGTCCACCTTCGCACAATTAAGTTCCATGCTAGTTCACCGCCCGATATGGGCCTCAACCGTTGATCCGAGCCCCTACAAGATCAACGGTCCATAGGGTTGTTTCCTTCGCTCTTCTGCTATATTTATCCACCTACCTCCATATATGTCCCAGACTTCCAAATCGCTCCATGTCTCTACATCGCTTTAGTCCTCTGCTAAATTTGAAACTCAGATCTCGAGTATAATTGTTATGGTGATAACATAGGCTCCAACTGGGGATGCTATCCTCCCTGTGAGGTAGAAAATACCTGTAGACCCTGTGCCTTCTTCGTTGGGATTCTTTCAAAACATGTGTGTGTATTCTTTTACATCTTGGAGACTAAACATCAAATCTTAAAATCGGACTTTGCAAACTGCTCTCAACTGTATACAGAATACTGAATGCACCACTAAAATCTAACTGTACACACTACTGGGAATCCACACTAAAAATGTTTTCTTGACCAACAAGATTATTTTCACACTCCTATCTACTCTAACTACTAAAATGAACTATCAAACAAGTGAAATCAAAATTCCAATGCAACCATGCAAGCATTTTATCCACTATCTGTTTACTTTGCACAAGCTTGCTCCAAATCCTGCTGACTGATAATTCATTCAAAAATTCATCCATAATTTTCAAAAAATTAAAAACATTTGGACTATTCATTTCCTCTAATACAGGAAGAAGGATGACAGATATTCCCTTTGGTTGTAGACATCTTTGTCCTGCAACCCCCTCATAACTTCTTCGGGTGAGACTACATCTGCTTCGCAGGTGTTTCCGAAAGGGCCAGTAGTTAGTGCTTGTTGGTGCACTCTTAGAGATGAACCCTAGGTCTTCCCCTGTTCCAACAAATGGTTCCCTTGCCGGGACATGAATCTTTTTAAGGGAATGTCAAGGTGGTTTCCATTGAAGACAAAGATTCAAAAGTGGATAGAAGATCAAGAAAACAAATTCGTTGAAGCCCAGAACAAGAACCCTAATCTTAGTTCAAAGGAATGGTTAGAGAAATATATCTTTACCAATATTCATGAGATTTTCTTTGGAGGAATCCATCAAGAGCTATATGAGTTTCTAGCTATATTAGCAGATACCTAGTTTAAGATCCGATCTAGACTTCCTGTGGCTTGGACATCGAAGTTGATCAAGAAGGTCAAGAGAGTTGATAACACTGTATCACGGGCAGTATATCACTGGTTTGATAGTACCATTGGAGGGTACATCACAGAGTTTGTTGTTGATAGAGTAGAATCGTATATCCAAGTTGAGAGAGATTTTTTCAAGGGACCTCGAGGGAAATTTTTACATTTTCTGAAGCTGAGAATCAAGATGATATTGCATGAGAAGAAAATCTTGAAGATATAATAGATTGGTTGGATCAATCAAGGCTAATGTTAAAGAATTCGGACAGCGACTGCGCCACAGAAGATGGACATACACATAGTGGGATAGTATTCAAAGAAGTTCATCTTGTAAACCTATTTAAGCGAAACTATAGGGAGGAAGGTTTCTACAGTGGAGAAGAAGTAGAACTGACAGACAAAGAACATTCAGAACCCTTTAGGGAAGATGAAGGAAAAGTTGGAGAGCTTTGCCGAAGAGAACCTGAAACCTCAGAAACTACACAAACCATCGAAGTAAGTACTGGTATCCTTCCTGTTGATTCAGTATTAAGCAACTAGAGTAATGCCAGTCACCAGAGCATCCAGAGCATTGTCAATAGTAGTCCACCACATATTCAGTCAGGAACCCTAGGAAGATCTATGGCAGATGAGATGAGACTCCCTATATTTAGGGGAGATGGATCTGGATATCCTGATCAACACTAGTTTCTATGTGAAGCCGTATGGAATATTAATAATGTCACAGATGAAGATGTCAAAAGAACCCAGTTCAGTACAACTCTCAGAGATCGCGCACTGAGTTGGTACATGAAACTTTTCCAAGGACTTGCACAGCCTAAGCCATTAAATCAGATCAAGAACGCATTGATTGCCAGATTCAAGAAACCTAAGTCGAAGTCACAATGTATTACAGATCTGAAAGAGATCAAGAAGACGGTAGATGAACTTGTTTGGGAGTTCGATCAAAGATTCCAGACCTTAATAGGACGATTGACTTTTCAGATCCCAGATGAACAAAACAAGGAACAATTCATTGTTTCCCTTCTACCACACATCAGAGTTCCCATGATGGAATAGAATATTGATTGGCAGGCTGAGGAATTGGAGATCACCATGAAGCTAGAATCCATCTCAGGTATGAGCCATATCTTGAGTTAGCTAACTAGTTTGTCGCTGCAGGTCGAAGATATGAAGAAAGAAAAAGGAAAAGATAAAAGAGAAGACATCTGGTGTGTTAGGTGTATACCAAAAGGACATGACAAATAAAACTGCCCTCTATTCAATGAATACCCAGCTTCTAGAGCTCCAATCCCCTTGAAGCAAGTCACCTTACCTTGGTGTGAGGTATGCAGAAACAGACATCGTACTGGTGAGTGACACTACATTCTGTATTGTACATTTTGTAAGTCTGTATTGTATTGTACATTCTGTAAGTCTGTATGACATGATTATAGGGATTGTAGGTCTTATGATATCATGCATGAAATTTCAAGAAACATATATAATATTCAAGGCAAAGTACAACAAGAAGGAAACACTACATAGTACAACTCTCCTGGGAGAGGGAACTTAAATCCTCGCAATGGATTCAGAGGAAGAGGAGGAGGAGGAGGAATGGGTCGAGGCCGAGGATAGATCATCTGTTATAACTGCACACAACCAGGACACCTTGCGATGGATTTTCAAAACCCTTGTACCACTTGCAGCTACTGCAGCTCATTTGAACATGTTATAGAAGATTGTCCTGTGTTGCTAGCCAAGCTTCAAGAAAGACGAGGACCTCAGTAGAACCCACAAGTGCAACTGATATATGTTGAACCTCATGGAGAAGACCCTAGAGTCATTGTTATAACAAGAGGATGAGTTGTCATAGGATATGATAGAATAACCCAAGGGAATATTACAGAAGAATCAGGTATCAGGAAAGCTACAGAGAAGACACAAATGTTTGATGCAAAGAAAGAAAGACAAATGTTTGAGGAAGCCAGAAAAGAATTCAGAGGAAACCAAGTCTTTGCATTAAATACAAGACCAGAAGTGAGATAATATGGAATTCCTCTGGCATTTGATCAGTCTGCTATGCCAAAAGAAGGAAAAGAGGTAAGCAAGCTCATGGAATTTTTATACACTTGTATTAAGTTGATTCATGATGAAAATGTTGTAAAAGAGCGACAAAATCTAATCATACAATATGAGCTAGGAAAGATAGACCCCTTGTTGAATAGGGAAGTACACCAAATTGGTAAGAAGAGAAGGAAAAATAAGGAATTACATTTGCATGCTCAAATAGGAGAGTACGAGATAGACTATGTAGTCCTCGACTTAGGGTCGAAGGTCAATGTCACGACGAAGCAAACCTGGGCACTGATGGGAAAACTGAAGTTGATCGATTCCCCTATCAGGCTTAGGATGGCTAACCAGCAATTTGTCAGCCCATTTGGATGATTGGAGCATGTCCCTATGGACATTGATGGAGTGAGAAAATTTGCAGATTTTGAGGTAATTGAGATTGTTGATGACAGTTTTCCTTACCCCGCGCTGTTAGGAATTGATTGGGATTTTAATAATTCCACTATGGTTGATTTAAAGAAGAGACATATGACTTTTGAAAGAGATGGCCTTAGGGTCATCGCACATTTAGATCTAGATGAAGGTCAGTGGTACACTGAACCTATCAGAGAATAAGACCATGCATATGCACTAGAAAATATATATAATCTAACAACCAGACAATAGGATTACATTAATCCCATAGCCAATGAGAATCTAAGCTGGTGAAGTGACAACGTGTGCTCATCAGACTCAGAAGAAACACTGGAGAATTGGAAGAACCAGATGTATGAAGTATCTACAAGGAGATGTTCTAGATTAACCAGAGAAGTTTGTTGGATTGGCACAACAATAAGTAACTTACCCACATTTGATGGTATGAATCTGTTAGAAGCCTTGCTATCATACTTTGAATCAAGTGTAACAACACAACAGAGGATGTTGGCAATGGATGAGGCCTTGAAAGCCACACCAACAAGATGGTGGGGGACACACAAAAGTAATATTACAGATTGGGTACAATGTCGTACTCTGATGACAGTAGGATTCTCAGCACAAGTATAAGGCTACGAAGTTCACTACACAGGTCGAAGTTTCCCAAAGGACCATGTGAGAAGCTGTGAGGAATCCTGGAGAAACATTCCTCAAGAACAATGGGTGCGCAAATTCATTAACATGCTGGACATGACACCTATCAACTAGTACCTCCAAGAACAACTACGCCTCATCACCACGGATTGGGAAGGTATGACTCAGAATTTTGTAACTACCTTCTTATTTGAAAGTCAATATACTTCACTAGATCAAGCACTGTAGGTTGTGAGACAGAAAGTATTCGAGGAGGTATGTAGCCTTCCCTTAGAACAACAAGAAGATGAATGGACTGCGCCTCTCCAGAAACTACAAGGTTGTTACAACATCAATACCGATGAAGATGATGATCCGAGGAAGGAGAACATCGCATAAACAGAAGGCTAGAAATATGTGGAATGACCAAGGGTTGAGCTACAATTCATTAGACAGTCGATCAAGATCAAGAAATTCAATATTGGAACAGAGCAGACACCAAAGTTTGCAAACGTTGGAGATTATTGGGATGTTGCTACCATTGATAAAATTACAGAGTTACTGCATGAATATCAGGACTTGTTTCCAACTAAGTTCATTAATATGAAGGGAATTAAAGGGCGTATGGGAGAGATGAGGATCCCTTTGAATCCATATTCTAGACCATTCAAACAAAGACCTTACAGACTAAACCCTAAATATAAGGAGAAAGTGAAGATTGAGCTTGACAGAATGTTGGAAGCATGAATTATAGAACATGTCGAAGAATCAAAGTGGATAAGCCCTATGGTGGTGCAAGACAAGAAAATAGGAGAAATCAGGATATGTGTAGATCTGAAGAAGCTGAATGATGCTTGTTTGCATGACCCCTTCCCTACACCATTCACTGACGAAGTGTTAGATAATGTGGGAGGCCAGGAAGTATATTCTTTTACAGATGGATTTTCAGGATACCATCAGATCTAGATTGCCAAGGAAGACAGCCATAAGACCACATTTGCAACAGAATGGGAATCCTACCAATATATAGTGATTCCATTTGGATTGAATAATTCCCCATCCATCTTTTCTAGGGTGGTGGTCGAAGAATTCAAGGAATTTCTGCATAAATGTTTAGAAGCATACTTTGATGATTGTACTGTTTTTAGCTTACTGAAAAACCATATTAAATGTCTAAGGCTAATGTTGGTTAAATGCAGGTAGTGTCAAATTTCTTTAAACATGAAGAAATGTATTTTCTTTTCACCATTTGGCATGTTTTTAGGTCATATTCTATGTCATCAAGGATTGCTGGTATATCCATCCAAAATTTCCACTATAGTTGATATACCCCCTCCTACGTTAGTCAAATAGTTGTGCACTGCGTTGGGACACACAGGCTACTACAGAAAGTTCATTAAGGGCTATGCTCAGATTCCAATGCCCATGGAGAAGTTGTTGAAGAAGGATTGTCATTTTAGTTGGACAGAAGAATGCCAATAGAGCTTCGACAAATTGAAACAGAAAATGGTTACTGCGTCCATTCTGGTTTTCCCAGATTGGACCAAGGAGTTTCATGTGCATATCAATGCATCATCCATTGCATTGGGAGTTGTGATAGCAAAACCAGGAACAAGAGACATTGACCACCCATTATCCTTTTGTAGAAGGAAGCTATCTACAGCTAAGATTAATTATACCACTACTGAAAGAGAGGGATTAGCCATTGTGTATGCACTGCAGAAATTTCACCACTATTTGTTGGGAGGACACTTTAAAATGTTTACTGATCACTCTGCACTGAAGTGCCTAGTCAACAAGCCAGTGTTGGTGGAGAGAATATGCATATGGCTTCTATTGTTTCAAGAATATGATTTTGAGATTGTAGTAAAGACAAGGAGAATGAACAAGGGTCCCGACCACTTATCAAGGTTGGAACATGGAGAAGAGCCAACTAGTTTGGAGGATACACTACCAGATGCACAACTACTAGCCATTAGAAAGATCAATGACCACTTCACAGAGATAGTCCAGTTCCTATCAACAGGAATGGAACCCAGTGAGTATACAATTCCTCAAAAGAAACAACTAGTGGTGCGCACTGCAAATTTCTCACTTATAGACGAACATCTATACAAGATGGGATCGGATAAGATATTGTGAAGATGTGTTATGGAGGCAGAATGATTTTTGATCCTCACAGAAGCTCATAAAGGCATCACATGATGACATTATGCAGGGAAAGCAACTGCGCAGAAAGTTCTTAGAGATGGTTTTTGGTGGCCTACCTTACACAGAGATGCTAAAGACTATTCCAGAGCCTGTGATGTATGCCAAATAGTTGGGAAACCATCCAGAAGAGACGAAATTCCATTAGCACCACAAATGGCCCTACAAGCATTAGAAAAATGGGCCATTGAATTTGTTGGAACTATAAATCCACCAGGAAAGCATACAGGAGAAAAGTACATAATTACAAAAACAAAATACTTGACTAGATGGGCCAAAGAAAGAGTAGTCGAGGACTATAGTGCAACTACAGCTGCGTGCTTCATATTTGATGACATCATAACCAGGTTTGGGTGCCCAAAGATCCTTATGAGTGATCAAGGAACACATTTCATCAATAAGATAGTTGAATCCTTGACTGAAGAATTTACAGTCCACCATCTGAAGAGCACACCATACCATCCATAAGCAAATGGGACAATTGAAGCATTCAACAAGATCTTGGAAACAACACTAACCAAGATTTGTTGTGTGAACAGAGATGATTGGGATTTAAGAGTACCAGTAGTGTTATGGGCCTATAGAACTACTTGCAAGAAGCTAAAAATGCAGACCCCTTTCAAGTTGGTATATAGTCTTGAAGTTGTTGTTCCAATGGAATATCTGGTACCAAGCCTGACAATTGTTTCCTTTACAGATATGGATGACCCTGACGTTGTTCAAGAGAGGCTTTCACAGCTGGTTGAATTGGAAGAAGACAGATTCATTGCAGGATTCCATCAGCAGGTTCAGAAGAAAAGAGATAAATCCTATCATGATAGGCACATCAAGAATAAGGCATTCAGACAAGGTGATCTAGTACTAGTATATGACAACAATTTCATAAAACATCCTGGGAAGTTCAAAACACATTGGCTAGGGCCATACGAGATCGCTTATGTTACAGATGGAGGAGTTGCACAATTGAAGACTCTGAATGAAGAATGGAAGGAAGGATTAGTGAATGGGAGCCTGATGCAAACACACTCTACATCTTCTCACAGGATCGTTCATTCAACTCCCGAGCCGAAGTGGCTCTTTCAATCCCCATGGGAGTCATTATTCACAACAATCCATAGGTCTTTCTTTCCTTGTCATGACCTCTACATGCGCCTGTGAATTTTCCCTCCAAAATGGAGTCTATGTTTCCACAATAGGAAATACATTGATCGGGCTTCGGGGTTTTCTATTCCTGATGTCGAGAGTCCTCGACTCCTCGACCTTCCAATCCCCAAAATGCCAACAAGGCTTCAATCAATGATTTTCCCCTTGGGCTGTTCTTTGGCCCATATAACCATTCCTTGTATGACCACGACCTTATCTCAGGATTTTTCTATTCGAGGGCCCGACCTCTCGACCTCTCAACTCCCGATTCACCGATCCGCAAAATGCCGAATTGGCAATGCCTTAGCCTCGCCTGGCTAGGCTCTGGTCCAAGTGACCATCCTTCACATGGCCAAGACCTTATCCTCTTCACTATTGTTCCTTCACACTCTCGACCTCCGATGTCTAAATCCCCAATATGGGAAATCTCACGACACGTATCCACTCCCCAACAAACGGCTCAGGTTCTCTTGGGACTTCGCTACTCACAACCCCTATGACACAATATTGTCAAATTGAACCCCCAGTAGCTGAAATACCGATGGGTCCCTTGATCCTCGCCATGTGTCTCAATGAACGGATGGATCAGATATAATCTCACCTTTTCACGATTTCGGAAGCTGAGTGCCCAGACTCTTTCCCTCCGGACTCTCGAACTCCTGAATGCCGAAATCCCGCTACCAACTTCTTCGGGACTTTTCCCCTCTGCTTATGAGGGTTTAACCCCACGCAACTTCTAACAGATCTAACGGCTGTCGGTTGTTTCGACCAAGATCTGACGGTTCAGATCCATCTCTTCTATGCACTTCTCTGTTGCACTACCTCCTGGACGTGAAGCCTTTCAACGGTCCAGATAACTTTTCCTCAGCCTAATCTGACGACTGTTGTTCCTCCTTCCTGAGAATGCACACACTTTCTTCCCAGACTTGGAAGATATTCGAATTCTCAAAGACCTTGACCTTTGCCCCATTTCTGCGAGCTCTACGACCGTGAGTTCTCGTCTACGCGCATATGAAAATGTTGCTCCTCCTGAGCTTTGGGTACTCTGAACTCATCAAAGAGTTATGTGGCTTCTACGCTCCTTTCAATTACGCTTTCTGCACTGAAAGCACTAACCCTCCTGAGCTTTGGCCTTCTCTGAAACCTTAAGAGGTTTCCACGACTCCTGCAATCCTTGCAGAGTCCTTGCACGCACACAAAGGTGTCGTCTCTTCTGAGATTTCCTGCTCCTCAGACCTTAAGGGAATAAATATTCTTTCCTTCTCCTACAGATGGAGAATTACGAGGCCCTCTTCCAGAACTCCTCAGGGATTCTATCTTCTTCTGAAATCAATAGAGTTCCTCTTGTGCAATTAAAGTACTTACTCCATGCCCACCTGGCAAAGTATTTTCTTACAGAGCATCCAACAGTTTTTCCTTCTGTGTCCTCCTTACACCTGCTCAATGCCCACCTGGCAGAGATCTCAAAATCCTTAGTGATTCTGACTTCAGTCTGAACTCACAGCAGAGTTCTTCCTCAGCCCTCTGTGCCTGTGCTCAATTCCCACTTGGCAGAGATTTACAAAACTCAAAGAGATTTTTTGTCTGAAACTGTGTCTCTTATACACAACCTTGCCTCCAAGGTATTCAACAACCTTGAGTTCTTCTTCTGAGCGAATGATTCCAGTTCCTATGCCCACCTGGCATGCCTTTGTCTGACTCCGTAGAGTTCAGAAATGCATCCTCTGTGCACAACTATCAGAACCCACAACATTATGTCACACCCTCCTGGTGTGAAGCCTCAAAGACCTCTCAAACCTGAAATCAAACACACTCCTGCAAATGCATAAACATGACATACATTCTCAACATAAATAGAACACACACAGACATTCATTTAACACTAGATAATATGCAGGGAAAACTGTTGTTTATATTAAATGGAAAATGCCTGTTTGTACAAGGTGTTCCTAAGCATGGCCTGTAACAAGGTATCGGCTCCTTCTCTTCTACTCTCTACTCTCTGCTCAACTATTCATCTCTTCTCCACTCTTCTCTATGCTAACTACTACAAAATGAGACCCCAGAAGATCTTTTTACCTGAGGGGGCTCTTCAAGCTCTTCCCTCCAAACCTCAACTACCCTATTCAATTCCATTCAATGGTTGTCTAGTCCGCAGATCACAACATTACAAACATTAAAGGCCTATCTACCTACAGTCTGTGAAAATGCACGACTTCCCATCTCAACATCTTAAAACATTTATTTACATTCAATTAATTACATTCATTCGAATAAAAAACGAGGATTGCGCCTCTCTTCAGCATTGAATGTGTGCGCTTGACGTGGCTAGTTGGATGGTTGGCTGGCTAACGTGAGATGATGCTCCTGCATCATACTCCTCAGCTGCAAAATTCATGAGCTCCTACTCATGAGCTTCAACCCTCAGCTGGGGAAATCCTCTTGGATCCAAAACAAATGTCTGGAGCTGTCTCTTCGCTCCATTCCCTTGCTACTGCTGTTGCTGCTTCCTTTCTTCTGCCCAGCACCTCCTAGCTAGCAGTCTCTGCTGACTCTATCATGAGCCTTCTAATCTTCTCGATCACTTCATCCAGCTTCTCCCGTGGTTGGCCCTATTCATGCAGTCTCCTCAACTACAAAACTTTTATGTGATTGGGCAGATCACTGTGATCTCCCATGCCATCCTCTTCATCTACCGTGGCCTCAACCTTCCACGCTGTTGCAAAGTCCATCTCTATAGTCTTCTCTCAATTGACCTGTTGTTCAGTCACCTTCTCTGACAACTGTTATTTTTCTAGTCCTCTTGTTGGCCCTGGATTGTTCATCCAATCCTCCAACATCTTCAGCTCCATATCCCATGGAGTGATTAATCTGCCTGCCTGCTCTTCGGCTTCTTCTATTGCCAGCTTCAGTGTTGAAGCTTCCTCAGCTTCCTTGCTGAAAGAATTGATCCATTCTTCAGAATGCTCATTCTCCTCTCTTTCTTAGGCAGCCTCAGATATCTGCTCCAATTCCTCTTTGACAGTCTCAACTAGCTGTCCTTCTATTGTTGCTGCACCTGCAACACAGATTTCTGCCTCCCCTAGGCTATGTGGTAGGAATACCTGAATTTCCCCAATCATTTGAAGATTTTCCTGATCTTCTTCCTCTGTCAGCTACTCTGGATGATTCAAATCCATCTATGAGCTCACCTACTCTGTCATATCCTCGGGATGATTCGAACTCGCCCCTGAGTTTATGAGACTCTTAAATAGCCTCATCTTCTTATCCCTGCTCACCTGGAAAATTGGGATTTCTCTGTTGCCCTCCCGACAGTCTATGAGACCAACTGATCCCATCTCTGTTCCTTTGCCCACCTAGAAATTTGGAAACCTTTTGCTGCCCTCCTGGAAGTCTATGAGATCATGTAGCGATCTCGATCCGTTGTCCACTTGGCAATTTGAAATTCCCTGACTGTCCTCATGACAGTCTGTGAGATCCCACAGCGATCTCAACTCTTTTCCCACCTGGCAATTTGGAATTTCCTCTCTGCCCTCCTGGCAGTTCTTGAGATCTTCAGTCGATCCCATTTCACTGAGATTTATCCCAGTCTCTGGTTTACATATCTGAACCCTTTTTTCTGGTCTGTTGAGATTTTCCACATACCTCAGCCATCCTCTCAACAGCCTACACTGTCTTCTAGCCATCAACTCCTTGACTGGCAATTTTTCTTTTGCCTTTCTCATGGGCCATTGATATACCCATATCAAGTTGGCTTTCTGTTGTATCTCCAATGAAAGTTCATCCATCCTCGCGTTATGTTGCATCCACAATGCAAGATTTTCTATCTCCGCCCTTATATCAGCGAGCTCTTCATCTATGTATTCTTTACTCACCAACTCCTGGTTCTTCCTTCCAGCATACCTATGGCCTTAAATAGCCATGTTGTTGTCTCTCTGTCCTCCTAGAAAATATGATGTCACTCCTGCAAATCTGAGTGCTTCAGCCTCTTCCTATAGTCCTGTTGACTGTCTTCTCGATTGCTGCCTACCCGCGAACAATCACCATAGAGTTTCAGTACTCTGTCTTCTTTTGTCTTCTGCCTTCTCCCTCTCCTTGAAATATACAAATGGAGTTCTCGCTCTGATACCAAAATTGATGCAGATGCACTCTACATCCGCTCACAGGATCATTCATTCAACTCCTGAACCTAAGCGGCTCTTTCAATCCCCATGGGAATCACTATTCAAAACAATCCACAGGTCCTTCTTGCCCTGTCACGGCCTCTGCATGCGCCTGTGAATTTTCTCTCCAAAATGGAGTTTGTGTTTCCACAACAGAAAATACAATGATCGAGCTTCAGGGTTTTCTGTTACCGATGTCGAGAGTCCTCGACTCCTCAACCTTCCAATCCCCAAAATGCTAACAAGGCTTCAACCAACAATTTTCCCCTTGGGCTGTGCTTTGGCCCATATAACCATTCCTCATATGACCATGGACTTATCTCGAGATTTCTCTATTCGAGGGCCCAACCTCTCGACTCCCGATTCACCGATCTGCAAAATGCTGAATTGGCAATGCCTTAGCCCTACCTGGCTAGGCTCCGATCCAAGTGACCATCCTTCACATGGAAAAGACCTTATCCTCTTCAATGTTGTTCCTTCGCACTCCCGACCTCTGATGTCTGAATCCCCGATATGGGCGATCTTGCGACATATGTCCACTCCCCAGCGAACGGCTCAGGTTCTCTCGGGACTTCGCTACTCACGACCCCTATGACACAATCTTGTCAACTTGAACCCCTGGTAGCCGAAATACCGATGGGTCCCTTGATCCCTGCCACGTGTCTCAATGAACGGATGGCTTAGATCTAATCTCTCCTTTTCACGATTTTAGAGGCCGAGTGCCCGGACTCTTGCCCTCTAGACTCCCGAACTCCCGAATGCCAAAATCTCGCTACCAACTTCTTCGGGACTTTTCCCCTCTACTTATGAGGGTTTAACCCCATGCAACTTCTGACAGATCTAACGGTTGTCGGTTGTTTCGACCAAGATCTGACGGTTCATATTCGTCTCTTCTGTGCACTTCTCTATTGCACTGCCTCCTAGACGTGAAGCCTTTCAATGGTCCAGATCACTTTTCCTCAGCCTAATCTGACGGTTGTTGTGCCTCCTTCCTGAGCATGTGCACACTTTCTTCCCAGACATGGAAGAATTTCAAATTCTCAAAGGCCTCGACCTTTGCCCCGTTTCTATGAGCTCTACAACTGTGAGTTCTCATCTGTGCGCATATGAAAACGCTACTCCTTCTGAGCTTTGGGTACTCTAAACTCGTCAAAGAGTTATGTGGCTTCTACACTCCTTGCAGTTACGCTCTGTGCACTGAAAGCACTAACCCTCCTGATCTTTGGCCTTCTCTGAAACCTTAAGAGGTTTCCACGACTCCTGTACTCCTTGCAAAGTCTTTGCACGCATGCAAAGATGTTGTCTCTTCTAAGATTTCTTGCTCCTCAGACCTTAAGGGAATAAATATTCTTTCCTTCTCCTGTAGATGGAGAATTACGAGGCCCTCCTGGAACTCAATATACTTGAGCAACCTATTGCTGAGTATTTCTGGGTATTCAGTAACCCTACAAATATGCTCAATGCCCACTCGGCAGAGCCTATTGCAGAAATCCTCAGGGATTCTATCTTCTTTTGAACTCAACAGAGTTCCTCTCATGCACTTAAAGTACTTACTCCATGCCCACCTGGCAGAGTATTTTCTTACAGAACATCCAGTAGTTCTGCCTTCTATGTCCTCCTTACACCTGCTCAATTCCCACCTGGCAGAGATCTCAGAATCCTTAGTGATTCTGACTTCAGTCTGAACTCACAGCAGTGTTCTTCCTCAGCCCTCTATGCCTGTGCTCAATGCCCACTTGGCAAAGATTTACAGAACTCAAAGAGATTTTTTGTCTACAACTGTGTCTCTTATACACAACCTTTCCTCCAAGGTATTCAACAACCTTGAGGTCTTCTTCTGAGCGAATGATTCCAGTTCCTGTGCCCACCTGGCATGCCTCTGTCTGACTCTACAGAGTTTGGAAATGCATCCTCTGTGCATGACTATCAGAACCCACAGCGTTCTGTCACACCCTCCTGGTGTGAAGCCTCAAAGACCTCTCAAACCTGAAATCAAACACACTCCTGCAAATGCATAAACATGACATACATTCTCAACATAAATAGAACACACACAGACATTCATTTAACACCAGATAATATGCAGGAAAAATTGTTGTGTATATTAAAATGGCAAATGCCTATTTGTACAAGGTGTTCCTGAGCACGACATGTAACATGGTCTCAGCTCCTTCTCTTATTCTCTCTACTCTTTGCTCAACTATTTAACTCTTCTCCACTATTCTCTATGCTAACTACTACAAAATGAGACCCCAAAAGATCTTTTTACCTGAGGGGGCTCTTCGAGCTCTTCCCTCCAAACCTCAACTACCCTATTCAATTACATTCAATGGTTTTCTAGTCCACAGATCGGATCTAGATCACAGCCTTACAAACATTAAAGGCATATCTACCTACAGTCTGCACAAAAGAACGGTTTCCCAGCTCAAAAACTTAAAACATTTATTTACATTCAATTAATTACATTCATTCGAATAAAAAATGAGGATTGCACCTCTCTTCATCTTTGAATGTGTGCGCTTGACGTGGTTGGCTGGCTGGATGGCTGGCTGACGTGAGATGATGCTCCTGCATCAGATCCACCTGAAGTTGTACTATGACAACCAGTTGCCTCGCAGTTCTCAGTGAAAGCATGAATAAAAAGGTCTAGGTACCAGGTGCAGTTGAAACTGGGTATTAGATATAGAAAAGACAGTCTGCAAGGGATGGAGAGGAGGCAAAGAGAAGAATGGAGAGTCTGCATTGTGCAGCCTGAAGTCGAAGTAAAACAGGAAGCTCAGATATGAAGTGCCTTGGGACGAGTCATAGGTGAGTGTTGGGGGCATGTTGGCCCTTGGTTATGGAAGTATGCAAAAATCAAGGAAGAAAAGGGAGAGTGTGAACTGTGCAGAAGACATAGTGACTGTTATTGGGTCGAAGTGAACAAAAGAGCAGAAAAGATGGAGCGAAGCTCGAGAAATAAATTTTTTGGATGAGGAGATCAGGGATGACAGATAAGAAAGGAAGAAGGATCATGGACAACTTAGCAAGTGGAAAAGGCACCGTTGGATGCTTTGGAGCACCACGCGAGAAGAAAGGAAAAACAGGCTGGTGAAGCCCTGAAAATATGGATCAAGTTGACCTAGGGTTTTAGACACCTAGAGTTTTGGTATCTAGGGTTTTGGACACCTAGGTTTTGGCCTAAGGCTATTGGTTATCTATTTTAATGTATAAATAAAGGTCTAAAGGACCTGGGTCGGTTTTGTAACTAGGGTTGGTATGATATTGCTATTGATCTAGTTGTATTGTTGATATGAGTGAGTATTGTATTGAGAGAGAGAAGTGTTGAGAGTCAGAGCCTTCTGGTCTTGTAAGATATCCAGATGAGTGCAAATATCAACCCTGCAACTCGGTGCGTAGTGAGGGAAGAGGAAGAGAGGAGAATAAAGAAGATCTTCTAGCTAAGAGCGCAGACAAGAACTGTATTCTTTACCTCGATATATTATAGCACAGTTTTTTGGATGTAGCCCCAAAGGGAGGGTGAACCACATATATTTTGGGTTGTGTGTGATTGGTATTTGGTATCTATCATTGATATACTATGATTGCAATATTGTTTTAGATTTGATAAGTATATGTGCATAATAGATCTAAGTTGATGAGTGATATATGAATGTTGTGTTGTTCTTGTGTTAGATCCATTTGATATTCCCTTTGGTTGTAGAAATATCTATCCTGCAACCCCCTCATAACTACTTCAGGTGAGACTACATCTACTTTCTAGGTGTTTTCGAAAGGTCCAATAGTTAGGTCTTGTTGGTGCGCTCTTGGATCTAAACCCTGTGTTTGCCCCTGTGCCAATAGGGGTGAATCAATATCAAGTACAATTTCCAAAAAATTTAAACTTATACTTCAACCAAATTATATATTCAATTATATCCAATTAGCAATGAACAATAGTATAAGAGTTACACCAATACACCACAATACACCATGCACAATATATGAGAAATAATCAATAGTTATTGTTCAAGGGAAGTAATGNAATACACCACAATACACCATGCACAATATATGAGAAATAATCAATAGTTATTGTTCAAGGGAAGTAATGAATTCCAAGGGAAGCTACAACTTCCAAATATAGAGGGAGGGATAAACCTACAAAAGGAAGATACAATCCTCCAATATCAAGAGAGTTTTTACCTCTCCATCCTTTCCCTTGCCCTTTCCTTCCACCCAAGAATATATGAGAGATAATAAAACTTTACATTAAACTATCACCATCAACCAACGATCACATAGAACCTGCTAATGCTTCCTGAGACTTCTTCAACTTATGCCATTCTTCACTTCTTGGAATAATTTGATCATGTAGATAATATTACTCAATTTATTCTCTGAAACGCCTACAAGTTTCACTCCTTCAATCCTCCCAAAAAGGAGTTATAGAGAAAATGGTAGACCTTATTCAATTATGGTTTATTCAGGAGAGAGAACTTGTACAGAATGTCCTGCGCTCAATATTTAACATCAGATTCTGAAATTCATACAGAGGAAAATAAAGCCTGTATTATTTCCAATGCAATTGGTCTCACTTCATTTGGATTCTCTGTGAATAAGTTATGATTGTTTCAACCGAAACACCTGTTTATGACTAGCTTCAAGACTAGTCAAAAACCCTATATTCGACATAGTGTATCTCCAACATTATAGAGAATAAAGAGCTGAAATTTTTACCACAGGTACCTAGATATGTCTTCTCAATAGAATCAAAATTGCACCATATGAATCGTTTTAGAAACAAATTTATAGTGAAAATGGTAAGATGATTTGCAAATAACATACCTTAGAACACATCACCAAGAGACTTCATCCTCCCTTGAAATTTGACCTTCTTTACTTCAGTTTTCCTCTGAAATTCGAATTATATCTCCTTGTTCATTAAAAAACTTGTGTATATAAAATGAATGTATAATGATATGTATTTATACCCTTTATGTCACTTCCTTTTAACATTAGGGTCGACATGTGGTTTCTGCTTCAATTCACATTGTCATCTTCAAAAATTCATTTCTCCTCAATCGTGAGGATCCACATGACGTGCCACATACCACCGGAAGAAGAATTACTTATACTATCCATCCATGGGTGTTTTATATGCATATTTTATTTTCTTCATGTCTGTTTACTTCGAGAAACTATGGGGTACAAAATCCAATGGCTAGGGTTGACATCAATAACAACAACCAATCTTCCAATAAGATAGATAGATATATATATTGTAAGTTAGTAAATTGTATTACCTACTAAAAAAATTAATATACATACATTTTGAATTCATCGGATAGGGTTTTCATAGAAGGAACCAACCCATCGCAACAATTTTCCAAGCCTATTGGCTCCTTGAGGGGTCAAAAAATAATATATTTAGAAAGTAGATATGTTGTCTAGACAATTTGGTAAAACAAATAGCCTACCATGGAGTACAAGAAGTAAACTTGGACTAAAACTGGAAATTGTAAACATAACACAATTATTCATGATGTTGAACCTGTCCTTGTTGAGAAGAGTTGCATGGTGGAATAGGAATGGGATCACAGAGAAGGATGGCATCTTGAGCAATCATAATGCGAACTGGGCGTTGAAGAATCGAGCTTACTTTCATCATCACAAGCCAAGAGAAACATCGGTGGAGTTGTTCCATGTCGAATTTTAAGATTTCTATCTCGTTGTGCATCTCAAAGATTATATTTAGTAGTGTTTCTTGGGAGAGGGTGTTACACATTATTTTCATCACCCCTATGAAAATTAATGATGTACACCTATCATTTATCTTTAGAAGGATCAATTTCCTTAATCCCTAAAGAAGAATGAAGATGAACTTTCCCAGAGAGATGAAATTATATTTTCCTTTGTAAAAAACCTTATAAAGAAGGATCACCGCACCTTGCTCAGTGTCAAGGGTTCGATGATCTAGGATCGACATAGGTTGTACCACAATGGCCTATGACATTAACGCACTTTGCTCAGTATTAAGGGTGTGACGATTTCCTGTACAAAGAAAAAGAGAATCTTCTCGATGCTTCTAGAGTAGAAGCTTTGAGGGTGAGGTGGCCTCTAATCGGTTTATATATGAGTTGCATCTGTGATCTCATGGGATTATCCTAAACTCCTCACCCTATCCTTTTCATCTTATAAAAGGAGAGGAGGTCTCATGGGGGAAGTTAGTTGTTTTGGAGCTTGGTGAGATTTGTGAAGAAATTTTTAGAATAGCTAATGAGATATTAGTCTATCCAGGAGTTTGGAGTGTTTGGGCCTATGTTAGCTATGAGCTTTGCTTTGTCAAGATAGATTGTGAGAAACTTTCAAATCTATAGTCTTAGAATCCATGGAGCAGAAGTGTGTGGGAAGAAAGGAATTGTTGGAAGGGACTGTACAAAATCAAGGCATCGACTGTATTCTCCTTTTCCTATTTCTAATACAGTAATATATTTATTTCCCGTAATATTGCTATTATTTTATTGTATGACTCCTTGATCACATACATAGGTTTTGTTAAGTATACATTGTTGCCTTCACTTCATTGGCTTATGTCTTTTTATAGGTTCATCTTCCCATAAGACTTGAAACAGAGAGAGGATGACACTAGCGAGGAAAAGAGGCATTTAAAAGGTATGTCATTTATCTATTTTTATTTAGTATGCTTGACAATTAAAACTTGGGGAAAGTTTTATATTATGTCTTGTTTTGTTCTAGTTTCGGGGTGAAACTAGGGAGATATGTTTGTGTATGCACTTACTGATTTGTTTGATAATAAAGGGAGTTGATAGGAGGCTCTGAATGCATATCTTCCATGCTGGTGTGAGATGAGTCGGTGGGTGAAAAAGAGTCTGCGGTGTTCCAAAACCCGTTAGAAGAAGCAGTGTGACCATTAGAAGAATCTAAAGGTGGCGCATGACCAATATTAGGGGTCATATAATATGGAATTTCCTCAACGACCAGACAAATCTAGGTTTCCATTGCTTTTGTATTGTACTAGGCTCTAGGAGCATGGGGAGGAGAATTATTTGTTGCACGACCAGTGAAGTTGGATGAAGACCCCACTTCATTGCAGCAAGTGTTCAACTTTGATGGAATATCCAACAATACTGAGAGGGGGGGTGAATCAGTATTTCCTACTTTTTGCTTGTTAATTCCATCAATATTAAGCACACACATTAATTATTCAATTAAGAAATATATGATGAACAACGAAACCTTATGAACACAATATTTTATCGTGGAACCCAACAGGGAAAACCACCAACTCTTTTCTCATTAATAAATTGTTCTTTTACAAACAAAAAATTCAAGATGCAACTTGATGGAGAGATTGTCCCCAAGTTTCTTTAGCTACAACTGAAGGGATGCTTCCACAAACCATTTACCAACTATAATTGGAAGGAGGCTACAAACCCCTAGTTTATCAGCTACCATTGAAAGGATAATTCAACAACCTATTTACCAACTACAACTAGAAGGAAGCTACAACCCCCTAGTTTATCAGCTACCACTGAAAGTATGCTTAGACACCCTATTTAAATTTATTTCCGATATGTGAATTTGTTGCTAACATCCAACTGATTTCACAATGCAATTCAAAATATGTTGCTCTTCATATTGAATTTGATTCATGTAGTCATTAACACAAGTCCTATCATATTTGTTTGTTTGTCTTTGACTTGTTTTCCCTTGCTCCACCCATCCTCCCTTTATGCAGGTTATAACACTAATAAATCTCTTACTGTACTATGTTCAAGGTGTTCATAGATACACAGAGGTAATATCAATTCTTCAAGTCTTCTTAGAATCATTAATTGTTGCACTTTCTACTTGTCTGCTGCAACCTCTGCTTGTATGATCTTCTGGTTATCTGTAGTCAAACTTCATCTCTTGCTCTTTGGATTCTTTCATTTAATCTTCAATGTATATGTTGCAGTCTAATAAAGGTCTTCTATATCAAACACTGTATAGTGTAATTGTTGCTCTGTCTCATTATGTTCTTGATCTTCAATAAGACATTGATAGGCACTTTAGAACCCACAGTTCTTCTTCTTGGACTCTGCCTTTGTTTCGATCTTCTTCTTTGGAATGAAAAGACACTTTCTTCTCACTACTCTTTCTCGTTTATATATTCTTCCAACTGGTGTGAGATATGAAACATTGTGTCCCTTTGTTTGTACCATTGCACCTCTTCATTTAACTCAACCATAATCTCTTTTATTTTTCAAACCTTACCGTGAAGGATTTTCATAAATTGATCATAGATATGGATCAATTTCATCTTTTAACTCGATCCCTTTCTTCTACAAATATTGCATAAATCAAATTCTGTAGAGGCACTTCCTTCAAACCTTTTACATATGACCATATGCGCAAAACCACGATCTTATTAATTTAAACAATGTTCTCAACACCTCATGACTTATATGTTCGTAACCGATGACCAGGGGATAGAACCTAGTCCTCTGGACTTCATCCTTCGAGTGATTCATCTCTTAGGATCATCCAATCTTCCGAAGTCTGAACTTCCCGAAGTGGTTACCTATCACACGGATGGATCCAATGGTTAGAATGAGTCTTGAAACCAAATAAATAGTCTAGCTTCAATCCATACACTAACCTCCCACTACTTTATTTAATAGATATGACTTAATCAACGGTTTATATGGACAACCATAGTTATTTCAGAACTTCATCCTTCAGGAGTTCTAGCCTTTGTGATATTTCAACCTTTCAGAGTACATTTTGCCAAAGTACGTATTATCTATATACTCATAGATTGGACAGTTATGTCTTAATCTGTGGTTGAGTGGACGGCCCGCGTAACCTCAACAAGCTGCTTAGTTAATGGCCTTCTCATTGTTCACCTTTTAGGATCTTGACTGCGAATCTTCCTTATCGACGGACGGTCATATCTTACTTCAGATATTTGGCTCTCGAGGACTCTGAGATACTCGAACTATGAAGTAGTTCAATCCCCCCGAAGGTTTACCTACCGAATAAGTCATTACATTGTGGTGACTGCTTCTTGTCACTTGTTTAGTACACCTTACACTATCCTTCCACTGCGCTTGATCTAACAATCATGATTCATCCTCAAGGATCTCAAATGTACGACCAATGATAGTTCATGACATCGAAACTCCAGTGCTTCGGTCATTTGTCTAGTAGGAGAAGTTGAACATCCTCAAAGGCTGTAAACCCGGAGTGACATGTCTTAATGAAATCACTCAAGATGACGTGGACCTTAATTCTATTTTCCACGTCTCACCCTAATTTGTGAATTACGTAGTCTAAAATGCCAACTGGACTTTGACACTTGTCACCATCTTAATGCACCACATTTCCTTATTGATGTGGACTATGATGACATGGTATCTCAACATGTGTACCACGTGTCTTTACTTCGTCACTTTGGAACTTCGACCTTCTTGGGTGCAACTGGTCTCTTTCTAAACGAACTCTGAACCCGCGAAGTTTTCTGGAACCAGATCTATGGTTCATGCTCCCTCTGATAGTCAATAAAGGATATCTCTTCGTGCTTCGCTACTTCATGATTTCGGGAGTCTTGACTCCTCGACGCTCCAAATCCTCCGATTCATGAGTTCTGAAGGAAATCACAGCTAATCTTCATGCAACTTCTCCCAGATCTAACGGTCTAGAAGATCCCACTCCCTCCAAATGGATCTATGGTCCAGATGGATCTCGAGCTTCGTAACTCCAGAGAGTTGTCTCCTTCGCAAATGAAAACCTATGAACATGCAAAGTACGAAGGACTTCAAGGCATAACCTCCTCATGCCTTCTTGAGATCTAATGACTATCAGTGATCCCAAATTCTCGTGAAGGGATCTCAACCGTCACTTCACAACCTTCAACAAATATCCTCCTTTCTATTGATTCTTTGTCACTGCCTCTCCTGAGATTAGATATCTGCATACTTTCTGACATTTTCATTATTTTCATACTTTCAATGCACTTTTCCTTCTGGGCTTTGATCTGTGCATATTGTTTGACATTATCTGCTAACTGTGCACTTTTCCTTTTGAGCTTTGATCTATGGATACTATTTGACATTCTCTGCTAATTTCATACTTTCAATGAGCTTTTCCTTCTGAGCTTCATGTGTGTCATCGGCTATTGAGATCAATCACAATACATCAATGATATCTGCATATATTTATTTGACATGAACTTTGCATACTGTTATACTATTTAACATCAATGACAACACATTAATGACACTATGTCCAACAATATCCCCCTTTTTCATTGATGGCAACACACCAACTTCATACACAATCTCCCCATGTGATGGTGATTCTCTCCTCTGAAGTTACTCTCCCCCTTTGACATCAATGGAAAAGGATTTCACCTCCTATGATTTGTCTGTTTATATGCTATTGATCAATATATGAACTCCGGTAACTCTTCCTGCAATCATACTTTTCTTGTCTTAACTGAATGACTCCCCCTGTCAATCGTATGTTCCCCTTTGTTTCTGAAGGGCCAGTTCTTCTTGACAACATCTCTCCACCTGTTATTTCTATAGGATGCCATGTATACCACTATATACATTATGTTACTTCCATTGTGGATATTGTTTTCCTACTGGAGCACTAAGAAACTGAAGCTTATACTTTTCAAACGACCTTTCGACCTGTCCATTACTTCTCATAGATTATTCAACTAACGCCAAACTTGGTGATCCTCCATTTTGTCCTTCCACTAATTTCTTCGACAAGTTGGTGGTTCATTGTCAGTTTCCATCAACCAAAATGGCCCTTAAACCCACGGTCACCCATATGACCGACGTTCAATGTATATATAAAAAAAATGTGTTTCCAATGAACAATCAAGATCCTTCGTCATTAGATCAACAATTATTGTCGCTTTGACCGAAAGGTAGGGGGCCTAACAGGTCATCTCCGACTCCAGGCTAATGATCTTCTAGTGAATTCCAATCACCTAGAAACCTCTCTATACCTTTTCACTATGCGTCCAGTAAGTATAGTGAGGGTTGTCTATATAAACCTACATAATCTTTTTCGCACTTCCAATGTGGGATAAAACCCGTTACATGAGATGATCAGCACCATCAATTTCTTGATTGCATGGTTGTTGAGGCTTCTCACCTTTTCCTATGCATCGATCGACTGCTCAGTCTTTCCATCGATCTTGTTTACTATCACAGTCCAGTTCAAAGGCCTTTACTTCCTCATCAGGTGTTATCATGTCATCTACCTTAGATGATCTGAAAATAGTGGGCTGACTTGTTATTCTATGCAAGCACCCTCTATTTCATAAAAATAATACTTTACAAGACCTTGCTCAATGTGTTAAAATATGCAAGATAAATTATGTGCCAAGTTCATGCATCTTCTTGTAAATGTTTATGTGTGAGGAATTTTTCCTTTAAATGGTTAAATATGTGTTTTAAATAAATACACAACAATCCTAACTTGTAGCAAATATAACCAGCAAACTCACAACAATAACAAGATGATAAAGGAGTTCACCCCTCTCTGGGCTACGTCTCCTTGAGCCTCCTTCAATGGACTTGGCTCTCTGGGATTAATTTTTCAAAGATTCTTTTACAAGCTTCTGCTCAACTCCAATGGAAATAATGATTGTACCATTGGGTTTAGAATACATAAAAACCCCAAAAATGACTAATAGAACTCTGAAAACGGATCATGGCTCATCTGGGTATGACCTCTTCTACATGTGGCCTTAAGCTTCCCTAAGCTTCCTTGTGGAAAACACACCAACAAAAGTCCTCAAATGGATATTAAACCTATCCCAATGTGTTCATATCATAACAATTAGCCAAAAATGACTATTCATTCACAGAAAATAGACTTGGGCTCATCTGAGCATGACCTCAATCAATGAGGGCTTCAAGCTCCCTGGAGCTCTCTAAAACTTCAATGGTGAAAAACCTGTAAAAGAAGTCTTCAAAATACTTTGAAAATAGTGTCAATGGATTCAGAACGTCCAAAAACCCCTAGCTGGGCTTTTTTGGCACCTCATTTGGCCAAAAAATGAAGAAGATAGGCCTCCTGCCATTTTCCTCCTTCAAGCTTGTTGTCTCTGGTTCGCCAAAACACACCTCTGTGTGGCCAACCTAGCACACACACTCAAATTCATGCTAAAACCTAGCACCGGTGCGCAACCAAAAAATGGGCTAAATTGTTGAACGGTTAGGGCATGCCCAGCCCCTAACCGCCAAGACCATGGGCATATGGTCTTCCATACGACCGCACGCTAGCGCAAAACGGGCTATGTTTCCAAGGGTGAATGAATAAATGACAAGTGGCGGCCATTGTAACTATTTAAACCAAATCCTGCATGTACGCTCTGTTTGAAAAAGGGTCATATGGGTGGACATGTGAAACCGGGGGCTGGGGATAAGCCCCAGCCCGGACCCCCGCGCCAACTATTAAACAAATCAAATTTAAATTTATATAAAACCATTCATATAACAAGCAATACAGTGTGGTATGTTGGCAGCGCAGACTTTGCAAAGGCTATGCCATGGTGGGGGAGGTCCGGGGTTCGATCCCCATGGACTCCATAACTTTTAAACAAACACCAAACCAATAACAGGGTGCCACGTGGCAGCCCACGACTGGGCCACGTGGCTCCAAACCATTCATCATGAGAATGCCACGTGTCCACCAATAATTCGTTCAAACTACAAACTCAGCACATGCCACATGTCGTACAGACCTGCCAATTCAGCCCTGCCATGTGTCATATGGTTCTACCACGTCATCATATAGACATGCCATGTCAACATCCATACGGACTGTACGGACTGTACAGTCAGCATCCCTTTTTTTTGCCTATTTGACGATTCGAACATATTGCGATATCTCACTCATTCGATGTTCGTTTGAACCCAAATGAGTTGCGTTGGGTTTGTGATGACAAGGGATATGCACTTGTTCGTTTTGAGGCAATTCCGAGAACTTTGATTTTTGAGCTAAATTTTGACCCCTGGTCCAGATTTTGATCACGCCTTCCCACTGAAAGGATTTTGGACCCACAA
>SNQJ01S0028763.1:5344-18358 GCA_010110895.2 Picea sitchensis
TTTTTACCAACCAGATTTAATCCACTCCTGATATAAAATCAGAAAACTATGCAAAAAAATTACAGCTGAGTTTATAACCAATTTGCACAGCAGAAAATGAACATGAAACCAAGCACATAAAAAATACACAACAGAATTTTACCTTGGAAACCCTAATGTGGGGAAAACCAGCTAAGAGGGGATTTGATAATGGCTTCAGAGGAAATTACAGCAGCACAAATACACAAAATGTCTTACAGCAGATTTTTGCCCTCTCTTTGGCTGTACAGCCTAGCCCAAATCGGCCTGTACGACCCTTCACTCGACCTTGTACGACCCAGCTGGTACAACCTGTACGGCCCCCTAAAATCGCCCTCTGTTGCTGTTGTAGTACGGCCCAGATTCGGCCCTCTTCACTTGTTGTTGTATGGCCCTCTTTCACCCAACTAGGTCGCCCTCTCTCCCAGCCAACAAGTCACCATCTTCCTCAACCAAATCGCCCTCTTGCTTTTCTGCTCAATGTGTCTCTTCTCACCCCCTTCAGCTCCTTTTATTTTTTTCACTTTACTCTATTTCCCCTTTCATGAACTTTCTACAAGAATCAAGAAAGTTCACTTAAGTGAAATATTTATTTCCTAAGTGAGAAACTTAGGAAATTTGAGTAATAAAGCCAATAAAAATTAAATGATTAATTTGTATATTTTTCCTATGTCAAACTTAGGATAAAATAAAACATGTTGATATGGGCATTAATTAAATGTCTTTAGCATGCCTGGACACTTAGGCCTATGCTGAGACACCTTCCAAGCTACAATTTTAACAGTCCCTCTTAGTGAGGAAGGTGTTCTGCACCACCCCCAACTTGTCCCTAAAGAAGACAAACTTTCCTTTCATCAAGGCCTTCGTGAGAATGTCTACAACTTGTTCACCTATAGGCACATATTGTAGCTTCATTGTACCTTTCTGAACACAGTCCCTGAAGAAGTGAAATCTGATCTCAATGTGTTTGGATATGTCATGGAACACTGGATTTTCAGAGAGCTTGATGCAGCTTTGATTGTCACAGTGTATGGCAGTCGTCTCTATCTCCTAGCCAAGCAATCCCATGAGTAGCTTCCTTAGCCAAATGGCCTCACATGTTGCTAAGTTGGTTGCCTTGTACTTTGACCTAGCAGAGCTCAATGCAATTGACTTATGTTTCATGCAAAACCAAGAAACAACTACTGATCCCAAGCTGAAACAGCACCCTGAAGTGCTTTTCCTGTCAAATGTGTTTCCTTCCCAGTCTGCATCTATATAGCCCATCAAATTCACTCTATCTCCCTGGATGTAACTCAACCTATACTCAATTGTGCCACGCAGATATCTAAGGACATGCTTTGTTGCCACCCAGTGTACTCTCCTCGACTCAACCATGAACTAACTAAGTGTGTTAACTGCAAAGCATGTATCCGGTCTAGTGTTGACCAGATACATGAGAGAGCCAATCAACTGCCTGTATAATGTAGGGTCCACAGTCTCTGATCTAGAAGCATCAATCTTCTTCAAGTTGGTAACCATAGGCGTAGACATAGGTCTGCAGTCCTGCATTCCAAAATGCTTCAGAATCTCCACTGCATACTTCCCATGTCCAAGGAAAGTCTGACCATCTCGTTGCCACACCTCTAACCCCAGAAAGTAGTGCATCAACCCCAAATCCTTCATCTCGTACTCCGAAGCAAGGTCTCGCTTGCATTATGCTATGAGCCTCTCTAAACCTGTGAGAAACAGGTCATCCACATACAACACAAAAATGAGTGGCTCACCTCCAACTATGATGTAGTAGAGGTTTGAGTCTGCCTCACTCTTGGTGGAGCCCATCCCCTGCAAGTAGTTGTCTATCCTCAAATACCACGCCCTGGGAGCTTGCTTGAGCCCATACAAGGCTCTCTTTAATCTGCATACGTGGGAATCCCTCCCTTGCACCTCAAAACCCTCTAGCTACTCAATATACACCTACTCCTCAATGATGTCATTAAGGAAGGTCGTCTTCATGTCCATCTGGTGGATCTTCCACCCCATCTCTGTTGCAATAGATATCACATCCCTGATCGAAGTGTACCTGGCTACTGGGGCGAAAGTCTCATCGTAATCAACTCCTCCTTTCTAAGAGAACCCCTTAACCACAAACCAGGCTTTGAACTTCTCCACACTACCATCCGTAGTGTGCTTGATCTTATAGATCTACTTCGAGCCTATCACTGATTTCCCCTCTGGTCGGGGTACCACCTCCCATACATCACTCTTCATGATGGAAGCATACTCTTCCACCATGGCATCTCTCCACACCTGTTGTTGTGATGCCTCCTGAAAGTTGGAAGGCTTGGCCTCTAGCAACTTGCTCATCAGAGCCATGTAGCTGGAAAATCGTTGTGGTGCTCTACTCTCCCTGACATAAGTCCTAGGAGCACCTACGTACTCCTGAACCTCTCTCAAGATATGCTTAACGCATCTGGTCTTCCTCCTCCTGGATGATGAAGGAGTATCTTGAACTGGTGGAGCCTCTTGCTCTAAAGTCTAAGCATTTGTACCTGTACATGTAACCTGTGTCTCCTCTTCCTTCTGAGTCTCTAGCTCTTGATCCCCTGCTGTTACTGGAATAGTATCATGAGCCTTCTTAAGGGCTCTATTCTCCTCAAACTTCACATCCCTCCTAACCACTGTCTTCCTCAATGATGAAATGTAAACGCGATATGTCTTAGAAGTCTCACTGTACCCAACGAAGATCCCCTTCTCAGTAGTGGCGTCGAGCTTCATCCTCTTCTCTAAGGGGATGTGATAATAGACTAGCATCCAAATATCCTGAAGTATCCAATCTCTAGTTTCCTCCCTGTGAAGACCTCCTCGGGAGTCTTTCTCCCCAACACCCTGTGAGGACTCCATTTTTGTATGTACACTATAGTGTTGCAAGCCTCTGCCCATAAGAACCTAGGCAGATCTTGATCATACAACATTGTCTTTGCAGCCCCAACTATGGCCCTATTCTTCCTTTCCGCCACCCCGTTCTGCTGAGGGTTGTACGGAACAATCCACTCCCTCTTTATCCCAACACCTGCACAAAAAACCTTGAAGGCCTTCGAGTTGTACTCGCCTCCATTGTCGGATCTCAGTGTCTTGATCTTTCTCCTTGTCTGGTTCTCCACAAGATCTTTGAACTCTTGGAACTGCATGAAGACCTCGTCCTTGGTTTTCATGAAATAGACCCAGGTCTTCCTAAAATGATCATCGATGAAGGTGACATAATACTCGTACCCACTCAAGGATACTGATGACATGGGCCCACATGCGTTTGAGTGTATCAAATCAAGAATGCCTCATGTCTTACTGTCACTGTTTGGGAAAGTTGTCTTGATATACTTCCCCATAGCACATCCCTTCCATACCTCATGATGCTCTGTGCTAAAGTCAAGAAGACCTGTCACTATCTCCTTGAGCACTTTGAGTGCTCCATGATGCAAATGCGCCATCCTCCTATGCCACAACTCTGCCATGTCACAAGTGTTGCTCACCAATGATTGGGCTAGCTCAAACTGAAGCCTATACAACTTCTCTCTCCTGACTCCAATCACTTTGGTTGTCTGAGTCCTTAGGTTGAATGTACACTCTCCCATCTTGGAATGAGACCACGTAGCCCCTGTCCTCCAAGGATGAAACAGTAATCAGGTTCTTTGTCATCCGCAAAACATACAATACATCCTTCACCATCAGTGGCTTCCCGGACTCTCTCTGAAATGTGATTATCCCATGGCATGTTGCCCGACACTTGGCATTATTTCCCGTCTCAACATAGAGGTCCATCTCCTCCTCCTTTAGGATGGAGAAGTAATCACACACTCCAATCATGTGACTAGAGGCACCATTGTCAATGTACCAGACTCCACTGCTAGCTGAACTGAAAAGACATGGAATGAGTGAAAACTCATTCTCAAATATGGCTGCAAAATCATCAACTTTGGTTGAAGCTGAAGCTGCCATCTATGACTTCTTGTTTCCCTTCTTCTTCTTTGGGCACTGGCTGGCAAAGTGTCCTGGTTTGTGACAAGAGAAGCATTTAACTTTGTTGAGATCCTTCTGCTTCTCACCCTTTGAGGTCTGTACCCAACTTGAGCCCTTCTTGGCTCTAGTTTTTCCCTTGCCTATTAGGGCAAGATTCTCCTCATCCTCAACTTTCGATTAGTTGGCCTGTGAGGACCCAACTCGCAGCTCCTCCTAAGTAAAATCGTCCCACAGCCTCTCCCAGTTGGGAAGTTTCTCCCGTGCTACGACTACTCGGACAAACACAACCCACTGCATGGTGAAGCCATTCAAGGCTATCCTCACCAGCTCAGTCTCATCCACGGCTTCCCCTACTGTTGCCAGCTCATCTTTGATCTAAGTGAACTTGGTGAGGGAGGATGCAATAATGTCTCCCCTGCCCATCTAGGTGCTCCTGAGTTTCTCTCTAAGCATCATTTTTCTTCTCTAGTTGTCTGATTGGTAGAATTTGGTCAGAGATTCCCACATCTCCTTACTTGTCTTCTTCCCTAACAGGCGAGGAATGATATGGTCCTTCACCCCATCAATGATAATTCTTCTTGCTTTCACATCCTTCCTAATATGTGCAGCAAGTTGTGTTGGATCTGTTGGAAGTACCGGAGTTCCCTCAACAGACTCCCATAACCACTGCTCCTCTAGCACCAGAGCTATGCACTCTCTCCATGGACTGAAGTTAATAGTGCCCTCCAATCTGTCCTCGAATTTCAACCCTACATTTATCATTTCTCTGTTGCCCTACCCCACTCACCCTCTTTGGCAGTTCGACCTCCTCTGCTGGTTTTTACTCCTGGTTCACACTTGAAATCGACTTGGCTTCTATATTAAGAGGATGAGTTCCGATTCCATGTTAAACTTTTAAACCCAGCAACAGAATTTTAATGCCAATAATTTTTACTAACCATATTTAATTCACTGCTGATATAAAATCTGAAAACTATGCAGAAAAATTACAGTTGAGTTTATAACTAATTTGCACATCAGAAAATGAACATGAAACCAAGCACATAAAAAATACACAACAGAAATTTTACCCTAGAAACCCCAATGTGGGGAAAACCAGCTAAGAGGGGATTTTATTATGGTCAGAGGAAATTACAGCAGCAGAAATACAGAGAAAATCTTACAGCAGATTTTTTCCCTCTCTTTGGCTGTACAGCCCAGCCTAAATCGGCCTATGCGGCCCAGCAATAATTCAGCCTCTCTTGGCTGTTGTACGGCCTTAAAAATTCAGCCTGTACGGCCCTTGACTCGACCCTTTACGACCTCGTTGGTACGGCCCTGTACATACTACAGCCCAGCTGGTACATCCTGTTGGCCCCCTGAAATCGCCCTCTGTTGTCACTGTAGTATGGCCCAGATTCGGCCCTCTTCACTTGTTGATGTACGGCCTGCTATACGGCCCTTTGTATGGCCCTCTTTCACCCATCCAGGTCGCCCTCTCCCCCAACCAACAAATCACCCTCTTCCCCAGTCAAATTTCCCTCTTGCTCTTCAGCTCAATGTGTCTCTCTCACCCCTTTCAGCTCCTTTTATCTTTTTCACTTTACTCTATTTCCACTTTAATGAACTTTCTAGAAAAATCAAGAAAGTTCACTTAAGTGAAATATCTATTCTATAAGTGAGAAACTTAGGAAATCTGAGTAATAAAGCCAATAAAAATTAAATGATTAATTTTTATGATTTTCCTAAGTCAATCTTAGGGTAAAATAAAAATTGTTGATCTAGGCATTAATTAAATGTCTTCAGCATGCCTGGACATTTAAACCTATGCTGAGACACCTTCCAAGCTACAATTTTAACACTTGCAAATCAAATCAAATAAAGAAAAAGGAAAATAAGGAGTTTGGAATGCAAAAAGCGTCAAGGAAAGGGTAACTCAATCACCAAGCACACCCTCTACAAAGGCACTCATGGAGGTGAGCCCATACATTGTCTTTCATGTTAATGACCCCATGCCCAGAAGTAAACCCCATGACCACCTCACATTCATTACATATCTCTAATGGGTTCTTCCAGAAAATATCTCTCTACCTGGGTATTGGCACATCTAATAGGTTCTTTTGATGGTCCTCCCACACTTAAACTTGCCAAATTGTATAAAGTCTAGAGTTTGTGTGAAGTTTGAAGGGGATACCCAATGAGACTTGTTCATTTGGCTTTTTTGTTAATAGATGGCTTACTTTACATGATCCTAAGAATCCCCTCATTGTTTTAGTATTTACACTAGTTGTACCCTTTAGTCCCATTGACCTACTTTTGTGGTCATTTGTCGAACATTAATAAAATTATCTTATCTGGGCTATTTATTACAGGCTGCCATAATTCAAGCTCAGATCAAAAAAATTCCTTGCTAAGGGGACATGAAATGCTGAAAGTAGATTTTTCTAATGATTCAACTCTTCCTCCAGTGCAATAAAATGTTTGGAGACCTTCAAGAACCAGAATCAGTGATATAAAACAGAATATTGGCTTATTGGTGTTGAAGCAGTTCCTGAATCGATAAATCTATCTTAGAAAAGAGTCCCTGAAGGGGTCATTATTAGACAGTCGGGGATCACCTTTGGTTTAAATGTCTCTCTTAAGGACATGTGAGATTGGCTGCTGGCCAAAGTCAGGTAAAAACTAGTGAATTGTACAATAGAGACATTCCCCGAGCAGGAAGGATTAAAGTTGTCTCCAGGATTCTTGTTATATGGACACATGTACCATTCCTCTTGCTAGTTTCCCAGTGCTTCCAACTGTGCTGAACCAGAATCAGTGATATAAGACAGAATATTGGCTTATTGGTGTTGAAGCAGTTCCTGAATCGATAAATCTATCTTAGAAAGAGTCCCTGAAGGGGTCATTATTAGACAGTTAGGGATCACCTTTGGTTTAAATGTCTCTCTTAAGGACATGTGAGATTGGCTGCTGGCCAAAGTCAGGTAAAAACTAGTGAATTGTACAATAGAGACATTCCCCGAGCAGGAAGGATTAAAGTTGTCTCCAGGATTCTTGTTATATGGACACATGTACCATTCCTCTTGCTAGTTTCCCAGTGCTTCCAACTGTGCTAAACTAGAGCGTATCTTACGCAACTACTTGTAGGCCCAGCTAGGAGGTAAACAGGAGCTACCTTTAGCTTTTTGAGATATCTGCAATTCTCCACTCAAGAGAATGATAAAAGGGGATTGGGCCTGACAGATGTTCACAAACAATGTTTGTTTCTAACTTCTGACTACTAAATGTAAAAGCACTACAAGATGATGCACACCAGAAAATTCTTCTCAGCCACTGATCAGTTCAGCATCTCACATATTTGGGACTAAAGAAAGTTACAGCCTGGCTAACATGGTTTATAATATTTCATACTTCATCATTAAGGGCTCTCCTATTCTGAAGGGCATTCAGAATGCTTGGCAAGTGGCCTCTCATCTTTCATGGAACTTTCAAGGACTTGTCAATGGCAAAGACTTAGGCTCCAGTAGCATCTACTGCTTTAAATCTTCTTCAAGTACTATCAGCTCTCTTTAAGGGTGAATGAAATTTCTTACTTGGAAAGGTGTTTTTACAAGGCCGGATTTTGAGAACTTGAGAAAGAGGATTGGTTTTCCTAGAGGGATATTTCTAGGAATTCATTGCTTCATGCAAAATATAAAAGCTTATCGTGGACATTACATCGGTTTTTGACCTAGGAGATACACTTAGCTGGCTTTAAATTATAAATATCTTAGTTGGAGAGAGAAGATGTAGCCTGACGGCAGGCCCAATAAAAGATATGATTCACATGCACCATATATGTTGATAAGAGTCAAGATCAAGACATTTAATTTCTGACAGAGTAAATTAGATGGGGGTTGAATGACCCAAAACAAAGGTCACTTACAAAAATCGATGCTATATGGAGATCTGACATTACATTGGTTTTTGACCTAGGAGATAAACTTAGCTGGCTTTAAATTATAAATATCTTAGTTGGAGAGAGAAGACGTGGCCTGACAGCAGGCCCAATAAAAGATATGATACACATGCACCATATATGTGGATAAGAGTCAAGACAAAGACCTTTGATTTCTGACAGAGTAAATTAGATAGGGGTTGAATGACCCAGAATATAGGTGGCTTACAAGAATTGACGCTATATGGAGACCTTCATGTGCTTTTGAACTTAGAGTAACTAGTTGGCTTATTTTTATTCGAGCTTTGCCGATCAGATACAGGCTAGCTAGTATAGAACTTACACGTGGTCTTTGTGTAGAATGGAAGAAAAGAAGACATCAAGCATATCATTTTGGAAGACATATCCCTTCATTTTTCCTCTCTGTTTTCTGGCCACTACATTAGAAGGCAGTTCTTGGTGATCCCGCTTTATGAACTGCTTCCTTTCAGCTCTTTTGGTCCATATTTAGATTGACAACTCTCTCTTTTCTCTAGTCTAATCGATGTAAATATACTTTTGAAGGTAGCATGTTTAGTTGTGAAAGTTTGTAACTCAGACAGGTATTTCCACTAGTCTGTCTTATTGTGGAAATCGTCATTTAAATGTATCATATGTTTTTTCAGAGTTCACTTTATTAATTAATTAATAAATTAATAAAATGACATTTAATTAATAAAGTGACTTAAGTTAAGTTACTCAATGATTTAATTAAATGAAAGCCATTGATCTCATGGTTAGATCTTGACCATTGAAATTAGGTAAATGGCTCAAGTCAATGTTATAAAAAGATGAAGAGGCTAAAGGACAAGACAATCATTATTCACAGTGAGTGAGTAATTGGCGAGGGAGAAGACAAAGTTGCAGCAGTTTAGTTGCACACAAACCGAGGCAGCAGGTCATACAGCAGCATCCATACAACAAAATTCGTACAGTTGTATGGATCTGTACAGCAGGACCGTTTAGTCGTACGAATCCATACAACAGGACCATACAGTTGTACAAATCCATACAGCAGGTTCATACGGACCCGTACAGAAGACGGTACAGTCCATAGGATTGCCTCTGTGATCAGAGAGCATGGATTACAAGGCACTGTAATATTTCAGGTTTGCAGTTATTTGTGGTTTTTCTCTTTCAAAGCCATTTTCCCTGTTAGGGGAGCTCTTGTAGGTTCTGAAGATATTTTTGAATGAAGAACTGATTTTGAGGAGCAGAAAATTAAATGCGTACTATGATTTGTTTTTCTAGTTTTCCGCTACATTTAAAGAACTAAATAATTCCAGTGTAGTATTTAGATTTAATCTTCTTACTCAAGTTGTTGGTCTTAAGAAATTTACATGGTATCATAGCTCTTGCTCTGAGAGAAAAAGATCTTGTTGATACAATGCAGAATTTTCACAGCGAGTGTGAGGGATAAAGCTTAGGACAGCCATGTCAGTCATCAGCATAAAGGTTGAGAATCGACTTGATGGGGTCTCTAATTTTCTGCCTTGGAAGGAAAGACTGATACTGCTCCTAAAGGAGCAAGAGTTGTGGGAAGTCGTGTCCAGCCATCCTCCAGCTCCAGCGCAGACCTCCACAGAGGGTACACCAGCAGTGGTAGACCCTGCAGTGCAGGCAGCGTGGGATAAGGACATAAAAGCACAGAGGTTAATCCTTGAAGTTGTCAAGTATCACCCGATCCCACATGTGTTAGAGAAGGCCAGTTCCTAGGAGATGTATGATGCCATAATATCACTTTTCTAAAGTGATAACATGAGTCAGAAGATGATTCTCAAAACCAAGCTCAAAGAATGTAGAATGACCAACTCTGACAATGTGACCAGCTACCTTATGAGGATCACACATACGTGACAATCTTGCAACTATTGGGGAAGCTGTATTTGGATGCAGAGCTAGTGAATGTTGCTCTGAATGGGTTCACCAAGAGATGGGAACCATTCATCATGGGCATCTGTGCCAGGGAGAAACTTCCCAAGTGGGAGAGACTCTGGGATGACTACAATCAAGAGGAGACTCATAGAGAGTCCGGACCCAACACACAGGGAGGAGGTGGAGAAGATGAAAACTTAACACTTGTCAGCAAAACCAAGAAAGGCAAAGGGAGATTTTTGTCAAGAAAGTTGACAGTCAGGGAGAGGGTCAACAAACTGGGCAGAAGAGGGACATGAGCAAGATCGAATGCTACATTTGCCATAAGAATGGCCACTTTGCCTCTCAGTGTCCAAAGAGAAAGAAAGCCAAGTTGCAGCGACAGCAGAGGCATAGTTGAGCTAACTTGCATCCAAGTTCAAGAGCGATTTTTCATTCATGTCTTGCCTTTCTACCAGCACTACTGTTGAGTTTCATTGTACCTTGGGAAGTGGTCCCCTTGTGATTTTGGGTCTCTAACCACAAGTGGAAAATACATTGGGACTATGTACCTTGTACTTTATGTCTAATTCAACTTTGACTTCACTTAAGTCAAAAAGTTGATCTTTTGTCACTTAAGGCAAAAGTAACTAATTATTCACTAAGTGGGTGAATGAGGGGAGATAAAGTGAACTTAGGGAACTTAACCCAAAGTGGGTTTGTGAGTGAGATTATTGTGGGATGATCTCAACCTTTGATTAGAGATGGCATGGGAAGATCCTAGCCATCCAAATCTTAGGTTTCCTTATGGAGGTTTAAGAGGGGCGCATAGGGAGTTTGGAGGCTCATTCACTCTTATGTTCACTTGGAGAGTTTTTGAGGAAGCATGAGGATGAGGTTAGAAGTGTTGGTTGAGGGATGCTTGGGCGCCTCCATCCATGGAGGAGCTATGGAGGCTTGGACCCTTAATTATTTGTAGTGATCATCTTTGCTGGGAGGAGGGCACACTATAGGAGGAGGGCACAAACCTAGCAGGCACTAGCTAGACTTGGGAGATTGCTGATTTGTTTGTCTCATTGGAGAGGTAGCACACAAGAGCTTGTGGTGCACAGGATTCTTCTTCGGAGCAACAAGGATCAAGAGCGCATCACTTGAGCGAGTTTGCCAACAAGGGAAGAGGGCGCACTAAGCTTGGGCGCATATATTCTTGGTTCCTTTGGAAAGACTCGAGAGGAGCTTGCTATGTATACAGGTTCCATTGTACTAGTTTACTTGTTGTACTGTATGCTTTAGACATCACTTATATATACTTCCATTCCAAACTGGTTTTCCCCGGGGGGGTTTTATCCAGGGTCATGTTGACCAAAAACACTTGTGTTTATTTCATGCATGCTTAGAGTGTAGATCAACTTGATAGTTTTGTAAAGATCTAGAGGAGTGTTAATGTTTTTGAACTATATTGCATGTGCTAACCATTGGTTTGAAAACACTTGCAAGGGCACCTCAAAGAACACTTAAGCAATCAAATTTATGAGCAGAAAAGTTGCATAACTGTTTGCTGTCCTAAAACAGAAGCAAAGGACAGTTTGGAGATTGAAACTTATAGCTAAATTTTGGTCAAAGACAGACCAGATTTGGCAGCATCATAGTAGCTCAGTTTTCTTCATGGTATCAGAGCCTTGTTGGTGAACAATTGTTGATTTCTAGAGCATTTTGTGGACAGCTTGTTGGAGATTTTTGGGACAGCTAGTTGACAGATTTGTTGGACAGCTTGTACGACTGTTGTGGACCTAGTAGACAGCCTCTTTTCACACCTGTGTTGACAGGAGTGAGACTGATTTGGACCACCTCTTTTCACACCTATTTTGTCAGGAGTGAGACTGTAGTCTGACTGCCTCTATTCACACCTGTGTTGACAGGAGTGAGGCAGTGCTCTTTTGCAGTTGTAGCATCAGTGTGAATTCAGTGGTCAGATATGTCAGTATCCCAGATGCAGGCAAACGATAGGCTAGCCAGAGCTAGCAACTGGTCCCCTTGGAAGACCAGGATCATTTTCGTCTTGGAGGATCTTGAAATATGGGATATAGTTCAAGCTCCCATGGTGATTCCTCCTGCACCTTCTCCATCACCATTGTTGGATGCAAATTTCAGGAAGAAAAACACCAAGGCAAAGAGGACTATTTGTGATGCAGTGAGGGATCACATCATACCCCACTTGACTGGTAAAGACTATGCATTTGAGATATGGGCATCATTGTGCAAGCTTTACCAGAGTCCCAACTAGAACCGAAAGATGGTTCTACAGGACAAACTCGGGAGAATTCAGATGCTTAAGACAGAGTCGGTCACTTCATACCTTGGCAGATTCACTCAGATTCGAGATGAGTTAGCAGCGGTCGGAGAGATTGTGGATCAGGACATTATGGTGAGGACAGCTTTAAACAGCTTTACCAAACCTTGGGGTGCATTTGTACGAGGCATTGTAGCCCGTAAGGTCATGCCTACTTGGGAGAGACTTTGGGACTACTTCGTACAGGAGGAGTTGAGATGCAGCTTGTTGAAATATTGTAACTGCAAAGAGTATTCTATTTATTATTGATGTATTATTCATTAGATCAATCCCCTTTAGTGGATTGATCATGTCGGGCATTGTAAATGACCAAATCCCCTTTTGCGGATTGGTCAAACCCTAATTGTAATATGCTAAATGAGAAGTCGGCCCCCAGAATATATTAAAGTGGTTATAACCACCCGGAATGAGAAGTCGACCCTGCCAGTGAAAAGACACCTCAGTTCAGCACCTACCAGATTGTATAAATAAGAGAGGCCAGTGCCTCATTTGTTCACTCACTCACTTGTTCATTAGAGCGCAAGTTTGGAGTTTCAGTAGGAGAAGGAGGAAGAGAGAGAGAGGCGCATTCTTGGGAGAGGACTTTCTGTATTGTTTGGTTCATTCTCTTGGCATTGTATTGGCTATCTATATTAAGTAAGTTTTTGTTGGGTTTTCTCCCCCATGAGGGTTTCCCAGGATAAATGACGTGTCTCTTGTGATTGTGTATTTCTTAGTGATCCTATCTATGCTATGGTTATCTAGTGAATTGAAAAGAAACCTAATAATAGCTTAAACCTTAACACAACTTTGGGTCTTCAGGACAGCAACGAATATCTGAGGGTGATGACGACCTTGCTCT
>SNQJ01S0028763.1:37774-51324 GCA_010110895.2 Picea sitchensis
TCGCTAGGAGTTGGCCTAGACGGAGGAGTCGAGGATCAAGTGACAGCACCTTGACTCAAGACTTGCCCCCAAGGACACACTAAGTGGATTGAAGATTTCTTCCACGATAGCCCAAGTGTGTATAAGGCGGCAACAAGACCCACTTTTGGAAGGGCATCCTACCTCATGAGCAGATATATTTTGACAAAGTCCCAAATTATTGCCATAGCAATGCCAATAGATGAAGAATGGCTACGGGATTTCCAAATTGTTGTCATAATAGAAATTCCAACAAATATTGAGCGAGTTATGGTGTTTACAAATCTAACTCGTTAAAAATCCTCACCACATTTTGACCAGCTTTTTTAGGAACACCCCATCTTTGTTGCTTGAGCGTTTTGGTTATTTGGAAAGAGTGAAATTAATATCCGCACATGGTGGAGGATGCCTTGCACATAGAGCAAAGTTTTACATGTTTTGAGGCTATCTTTGAAGGAGATGTCCACCTTGGGAAGATACACATGGCATCACCACCTCATTATTTTATTATTGTTTAACTTGTCTCATGAGTTGGTTATGGGAAAGAAAATTATTTAATTGATTTCCTTGGAGATAAGGATGTATCTAGATAACTCCAAGCATATTTTATTGTTTCTTATTAGAGAAGAAAGTGGATCTCGACAACTCATTGCTACTTTTAGTAAGGAAGTTGTTGAGAAGGTTATTTTATTGGTATTCCTTGGAGAAGTAATGGATCTAGGAAAAAAATTACTTGTTTATTGTAAGGGAGATGTAGCTCACTCTATTTAAAGAGTAGCTCTCTCATTCATTTGCATGGTTGGATTTGGGGACTTTTCCCCTTTGAGCTTTTGTTGAATATCTTGAAGGCAATGGAAAGTTAAATTTTTCTCCTCTTGTGGCACACTTGCTTGGGTTTACCTTTTAAATACTAAGGCTGGAAATGTTTGTATCAAATGGGTGTTGAGGGGCTGAAAAACAGGTAACATTATTCTTCATCAAGAAGATTGTGCCTTTGTTAAGAATATCTCGATTCTGGTTTATTCCATTTTCACATATCTTTGTGTTTATCAAGGAGATGTTTAATGCATATCTTTCATCCTAATCAAGAGTTGGCTACCATTCACATCTACCTTTGGTAAATGCACCCTCACACTTGTTTTGAACTTCTCCATAATTTGGGTTTTTCACAAATAATTTGCTGCATTAGTGGACAGCAAGACAGGTGTGTTTGTAGCTTCTTTATTCAAGCTATATTCACTTTGAATCTCATATGTTTTTTCTCTTAGTGGTTGACGCTTGAGTCCACTTTCCCAATGGACCTGACACTAGTCTTAACCCTCCCATCATTTATAAAACCACTTTTACTATTTCTGTTTTGCTAAAGCCAATTCTTCTTAATCACCTTGAGCTTCTTTGTAATAAGCGTTAGTAATCCTAAGTTAGGGAAGCCCCCCTTGAATTGGAGAAGAGCCAACCAAGAGAGTGGGAGAAAGTTATTGTGGTGACATTGGATAACTTCTCCAAGTTGCCCTTGGGTTTTCACCTTGCAGATTGGGACTTTACACATTGGGTGAGATTTTGAGCGGTAACAAGATCGACAATGAAAACCCTCAATAATGGATATTTAAGATCATTCAATATCAAAGAAATAAGTTTGGAATAGAGGAAGTATGACATTTATTCTACTTGAAAAAATGGTTAATGGATTGTCTTTTCATTGTCTTTTCATTATGACGTGGCACATATGCACCAGTTGCTCGAGTATTAGGTGGAGGGGGAGGCCTCATTGCACTATAAGCAGGGAACTTCCTAACGACTCACCTGCCCCATCCACTCCCTCCAGGCAGTCACATCACTTTGATGAGAGGTCATCATACAGAGCTAGCTGAGTTGTTTGAGAAAGGTCGGAGCTACACCACCGCTGGCCACGTAGCCCTCCAATGCAGCACCTGAATGATAAGTTCCCAACTCTCACCCTTGCTATCTTGGAATATGAGAAGTTGTCTCAGAATGTCCATCCCGCTAATGATGTTAAGCATTGTACCATAGAGGAAGCTAGACAGGGATTTCATCCCAAGCCGCAAGTGTAAGGTTGTGATACTTTGAAATGAAAGTATTGCTTACAAAGATTCTTAGAATCAGTTTTTCGATTGTTAATATATTGTTTTCCATTAGAAAATTCACATGTTAATTTTCAGTGTATTCTCTATCAGGGTTGTCAAAGCGCCCCCCCCAGTCCGAACCCCCGAACCGCGCTTCGAGCGGGAGAGTCCCGGAACCGCGCTCCCCCCATGCTCCGGACCTCCCGAACCACACTCCCGACCTGTCCCGGACGCTCCCTGCCTTTTGCCAAAGCGCCACGCTCCCCCGCGCTCCCGAGCCGCTACCGGTCCACTCCCGAGCCTCCCGGAATCGCGTTCCCAAACCCACGCAGGCGCTCCCCGATTTTTGACCCGAAAAAGCGTGAGAGTCAGGGCAGCTCCCAGCCATGGAGCCTCGAACCCTCCCAGACTGTCCGGGCTCCACGCCTTTGCAGCGCCAGCTCCCAAAGCGCTCGGGCATTCTGCAGTCCCACACTTTCTAGGCCTCGGGTCGTTCCCAAGCCATGAGCTTCCCAGATTTATTCCGAAAAGTTGGTTTTGTTTTGTTTTTTTGTTTTTTGTTTTTTTTGTTTTTTAATTTTTGGCTTTGGGTGGGCCTAGGGCATTTTTAGGGTTAGAGGGGAGATAAAACACAATCTCTCCCCTCTTCTTCCTCATTGTTTCATCTTTGTGTTGGAGTGGAGAGGGAAGGAGCTCTTGGTGGCTGGCTTAGTGTTGGTGTTAGACAAAGTTGGAGAGTTAAGAAGAGGATTTGTGAGAGCTTTGAGGAGGCAACAAAGGGTTCCAGATACCTGCAAATCATTGGAGATTCATCAAAATGATTTGCAAGTAGATGGAACCCTTTGTGTATTCTTGTTGAAATTTTTGAATATTGTTCACAAAATGTCTTGTTTATTATTGTATTTTTTGTCTTCTCCTACATTTTTCAATTCCCCTTCCTCCTCATTCTATTGTAGGTTGTTCATCTAAAACTTGAAAAAAATGATTTTCTTGTGGTTTTTCCTTGCATTTTTTGTTCTCCTGGTGTTGAACTTTGGGAATAGACATGTGAATGAAGAAGATGATAGTGGTGATTCTCATAGTGACCCAGACTATCCAATGAATGAAGGAGGAGGGTGGTGAAGGGGAAAATGTAGGAGTTGATAATTAGCAGCTTCATTAACCCCTGTGGAGGCTATGTCACCAAAACTTGGGAGGGGTAGAGGTGGGTGGAACCACTAAGTTTTATGCCCACATGGTTGTGGTCCAAGAAAACCTTGCTTATTCCATACAGGTGTGAGGAGGAGGCATCTTTGTGGGGTGATGGTGATGATACAAGAGGGTCCATTGGTATTGCATTTTGCCCTAAGATAACACAGGAACAGAGAAAACTACATCAAGATAGAGGAAGTTGCACAAAGAATGAATACTAAAAACAAAAGGTTCAACTGATGCATCTTCTCCTTTTCATGCCTTCTTGGTTGGTGGAAGGTCCTCACCCGGTGGCAGTGGAAGTGGAAGTGGGAAGTGGAAGTAGAGAACCATGAGAGATTTCCTTGATATTCTTGGCGGGGAGGAAGTGGATGCAAAAGTGGCAAGGTTTGTTTATGCATGTGGTGTGCCATTTAATGTTCTCTGCTCCCCTTATTCTCATTCCATGGTTAAAACCATCAACAAAGCCCCCATTGGACCGAAATTGGATATGAAAAGGCTAGAATTATTGATGTTACTTGACAAGGGAAAAAGCAAAAGTCAAAAGAGTTCTTACACAATTTATAGATGGGTGGGCAGATGATGGGGTATCCATTGTATATGATGGTTGGACAAATGTTAGAAACCAACATTTGATAAATATCCTTGGTGTTTAGTCTACTGGTCTTGATGTTTCTTGGAGCTCATGACTCCCTCATCGATTCGATAGCATCTTCTCGAGAACATAACAAACATCTTCGCGAAAACAATTGATGAAGTTGGCCTTTTTTAATGTGATTCAAGTAATCACTGTTAATGCAGCAAATTGTAAAGGAGATGGAAAAATCATTGAGCGGAAATTTCCTCACATATTTTGGTCTGGTTTTTTGGTGCACACATTGAACCTTTAATGCATGATATCATCAAGCATAAAGGGCTACATGGATTAATGATTTGTACAAGCGAGGAAAGAAACTCATTAAATTTGTCACCGGGCATTCAAGGGTTAATACATTTTATGGCACTTACTCTAAAATTGCAATTACTTAAGCTTGAAAAGACTAGATTTGGAAGCTATATCCTCCTGTAATAAACAGTAGAAGGTAAAGGCGGGCTAGGTGCTATGGTGATGAGTGATGAGTGGGATGGCTTATTAGCGATAGAGATAATGTATGGATCACGACAAAGCACAGCATCGCCAGTGACATTTTAGACCTGAGGTCAAGATTGTTTCCTGAATTCTCCAAGCCAATTTATAACATGTTTCAGTTTGCATATTTTGATCAACCGGTCATTGGGAGGTGTATGAGCAAACGGATAATATGCTAGGACAAATTAAGGACATTGTTGAGCCTAGAGATTATAATTTGTATGATTTTATCATTATAGAGGTGGAAAAAGCGGTGGGAGAAGCTAAATATTCCACTACATGACTTAGCATATGTTCTTACACCAAAATACTATCATAGATCATGGCTTTCAACCCCAGCACCAAGGGGTGAGCGGGCAGCTCACCAAGATCCATAGGTTCAAGCCCAGTTGCCTGCAAGCATTAGAAAGAATGCCGGATGTTGAGGTGTAATGACACTTGTTGCTTATGATTGGGAGCGGTACATCAGTTAGGTTGCTTTAGAACAACAGCACTTATAGAGTCGGGGGTACTTGTCTCTTGATTGGTGGGACATTACGTAGAGTTGTACACCGTGTTCTATGGCAATGGAGTTCTTTCACGGTGGTGTGCTTCTTGACGGTGAGCAGGGCATACGGTTTTCATCCACACAATCCAAAGGCGAGGTTGAATGCGTGGCGAGAACTTGGTCTATGTGCATTATAACTTGCGATTGTTGAGCTATTACTGTGAGGATCCAACTATAGATGAAGCAAATAAGATGTGGGACTACAATCAAAGGAAGAACAATTTGGAGGATGGAGCATTGGTTTTGGAGAAGTTGGAGAATGCTCTTTTGGATAGGGATGATGTTGTCTTTGAGATGCCACCACCGGTCGAGGTCCCATCGGGCGGGCCCTATGTGCTCACCGGTACTGCATTAGAAGGACTTTCACATGGTTTGTATCTTCACTACTACCTGGCGTACTACGGTGGGTGGAAGGCAGGAGTAGGAGAAATAGATTTGTTTTCATTTTACTCGTTTGGTTAGTATCATTGGAGTGCTTATGCAAATGGCAATTTTGTAAACAAAACTGTATTATGACTCGTGACAATTGGTGGATAACCTTTTTCATTCCATAGAGTTAATGATGTACTTCCTATTTATATGGTTCTAGGGTTTGTATGTTTGTAATTGCTAGAATCTATACTTGGACTTTGTATTTGTATTTGCAAAATGTATTTCAATTTCTTACTCTTATGGCCATGAATTGTTAGCATTCAATGGTTGATGCTTGAATGATTATTCATTAATGTATTATGTAAGATTCAGCGGGAATGATGGATATATGGAATTTAGATGTGAATTAGGATATTGGAAGTATCACAACATACATGTTTCATAAATTTAGCATCTAGTTTGGCATTCTACCTGTTTTATTTTGAATATATATAAACGCTCCGGAGAAGCTTCACTCCGGACCATTTTTTGAAAAATGCACTCCCACCTTTCAGCGACATTCTCTATAGTGGACGATATGAAGGTGCGCTTCTTTACTTACGGACTACATCATTCCCTGGGTTTCCCAATTTGACATTTTACTTATTTCCACCAAGCGGTTCAAGAACTTCAATCTTATTAAATTTATAGCATTGCGAGCATTATCTGTGGAATTGGCTGGGCCTAAGGGCTCATGGGAACAAGGCTGAGATACATAGGGTAGGGACGAATTGGTGCCGTTTGGAAGGGCCCTTTGTTGGAATTACAGGTACTTTAAAGGTTTCGCGTATGAGAGACCAAAAGCGAGATAAAAGAAAGCCCCTAGATATGCAGGAGCCCACAGACATAGTCGAGCCCAGGGTACCCAATGCAGGGCATAGGAGGGTTCTTGATGCAGGACCAGCGATTGAAAACTAAGACATATTCTAGGGCCCACAGACCACCGATCCAGGGAGTACCCATATTTGGGAGCATGGGTTTTCTTACTTGATGCAGGACCAAGCATTTAAAAGTCCCTAGATATAATACACGGACCCACGGGCATGAGTTAGGAATTTACTTATCTTGGGGCATGGGTTTTCTTAGTCTGGGACCAAAGATGTAAACCCCTAGATATATCTAGGAATTTAGACTGAGGTCGAGGTACCATGCAGAATAGGTTGATCATAGTCTCTCGACCTTGGTGGATAAGACCCCGGGGAAAGTCACGAGGGGCTACTTGATGCTCAATCAAGTACTTGATGGTACGTGACCTTCCAGAGAAGGACATAACCACAAAAGAGACAAGTCCAATATGCAGTGATGATAAAATAACTCATTATATATGTTGGTAAATACTAGTAAAGTCAATGTCAAAGCCAGAAGCATAACTGGAATAACTTAAGCTAGCCTAACCCCTAGCTTTAAACACTATATATTAAGCCCTCCCCTCTCACTTTTGACTTACCCTATTCTATTATGCTCTTGTGCTAAGTGTTGATCCTCTACTCTAGCATGCGGCCTGTTTGTCTTTGTGTGGGAGCGGCCTCTTGAATCTGCTGAGTATGTCTGTTAGCTGCCGCCTCCATCTGCTAGCTGCCGTCTCCTTCTGCTGTGGTATTTCTGGCTGCCATGGGGATCTCTATTAGCTGCCGCCTCCATCTGCTGCCTTACTCCCATCTGCTAGCTACCGTCTCCTTCTGCTGTGTTATTTCTGGTTGCCATGGGGATCTCCTTCCCTTATCTGATGTTTAACGTGGGTGTCTAGGTGCGGCCCTCTTTGTGTTTATTACAGGGCTAATTGAATGCATAGTGCGGCCCCTTACTATTTGCTTGTCATGGTTGTAAAGAGAAGATACTTATCTGCTACAGCAGTATGGTTAAGACTTGAGAGAGCAACCCCTTTTCTGCCCTATTGTATGAGGTCCCTAGGGTGTGTCCCTCCTTGTTGTCTTGTGTGCATGGGGTGTTATCCTTTACACTTCAATGTAGGATAAGTTTGGGGCTGCAACCATTTGTCTGCTATCTGGAGTGCTTTGACAGCTACCTTTAACTTCTGCTATGTGATTTGTAAGTAATACACCTTGCTGTGTTGAAACCCTAGATTACAGCCTCCTATACTGTCTTCTTGTGTAAGGGTTTTTTATTCCTTCATCTGGTTGAGGGTTTATTCTTGTGAGGGTTTCTAGTTCTATTTTTGTGGGGTTTCTAGTTCCTTTTTGTGGCAAGAAAATTCCTTCCTACATTGGCAAGAGATCCATGATAGATCTTTGAACTGAACCTTTGTCTGAGCATACAAGAGGGTTCTACATCTCCTATGGTTATCGTTCTTTCTTCAGAGGTAAGGCTGCTGTAACAGGTGAGCAGAAAACTCAACACCTTCAGATCTGGGATCTTGTTGCACTTTATCATTGTTTGATCTACTGTGTCATTCTTAGATCTAAAATGTTAAATATTGATCTAGCTCGATAGTTGACTTATTGTTCATTATCAGAATGATCCTAGATCTGTAAATCTATGCAATATCACTGAGTTTCTTTTCTTGATCTGCTCTCTGATAATATTGGTAGAGTTCTAGTTTATTATACAGTAGATCTGAGTTCTAATTCCTAATCTTTACTTAGTTTGTTGATATCTCTCTTTAGATCTCCTACTTAGTTTGTTGATATCTCTCTTTAGATCTCCTAGATCTGAAATCCAGTTAAAGTGTTTTGAACTTATTGATCCCTAGATCAAATTGATTTATCTTCTGAAATCAAAAAGATACTATTGTTCTGCAAATTACCCTAAATCTAACAAATCTATTAGAATGTTTCTTGCAATTTGCATTCTGTTATCATATATACATCACATGCTAAACTTCAGATTTCTACTATCCAAATTTTTTCTCGTTTAGAAACCTAACTCTACTATATCCATATTCAACCAGTTGAATAACAGGCTCGCTCATCTCCCCTTTCCCATATCCATATCCTGATAACTTAAAGACTGGATCACTATGGCTACCATGAGGCAGTCTTACATCAGCTAAACTTATATTCATTCTTGCAGACGGCTTCAGCAAAAGGTTGGTATGGAAAACAGTTAACAGGATAATTGGTCTCCGTTATACAGAATACTTGCTCATAGAGAGACATGCCTTCATCAGTTATTGAAGTTTCTTCATAGTCAACAGATAAAGTGAATGCCTTTCTAACTATGAAGAAGTTTGCTTATCCTGTCAAGGTTCATATAACATGTGTCGGATCAAGTATAATGTATCACTCGAGCAGTAACTAGTGTGCATTACAAACTAAGGCTTGAAGATAAAAGATTGTTTGTTGTATTATGTGTCGGATCAAGTATAATCACTCGAGCAGGAACTAGTGCATTACAAGCTAAGGCTTGAAGATAAAAGATTGTTTGTTGTATTCAGTAGAGCTAGGGAATTGATAATGTTGACAAAAAATCACCTGCTGGCTACTGAAAAAATTAGACTTGTCATTTGTGCTATCACTTGATATGCATAACTTGGTTGGTTGAATTAATAATGATAATAATAATCTAATTTTAAGGTCACGGCCAAACCAGACACCAAATTGGTGTATCAGACCCCCTTGTTTGTGGGACAACGGACCCCTCCGCGCAGCGATTTGACTTCTAAAGTCTACAGAGGTATACATACACTACTTCTCTCTGGATTTGAACTTGTGACCTCCTAGGAGGAAATTCTATAGAAGAGTGAAGCACATTCCTTCAATAATTTCCAAGACCTTCAATAACGGCAATCTATTAAACATGAACAAATAAGAAATACTAAAAAGCATGTTCAGCGTAATTCACTGGTCTCCAGTGAAGATAAAACTACCTGCATTTCCTCTGACAATGCCTCTGACACAGCCAATGTATAGCATCCAGGAACAGATCTACCTGAAATACAAAGAATCGGTGTCAGTTATTGGATTTTATGATAAAAGGGCAAAAAAAACAAGGGTCGTGTAAGATTGTCGCATTTCTTTGCCTCTCTACAACATAGAGCATCTTTCAAAATTATGGATGCTTATTAAAACACATAGAAATAGGCATTTTTATAGTTTTGCCTATTTATTGTTTCAAACCTAAATTTAAATAGATTAATTTATTTGACAATCTGTAAAGACAGTTAACCTTGCTGATAGTTTTCCTTTTGTTTAAGAATTATTTCTAAAAAATAATTCCATGAGAAAAATAGCAAACTCCCCTTCTATAACTGTCAAATAGAATTGTACTTTATTGAATACATTTTTGCAAAATTTATGAAAGTTTGAATATAAAAAAGGGGACACCTCTCACCCACACTATACCCTGGACTAAGTTTTCCTTCAATGCTACAATGGGGTTTTGCTCACTTTATGTTGGTAAAAAACAACAAATAACCATGTGTGGCCTCAAAAAACCCAATTATTTGATTATGATCTAAAACCATTAATCAATAAGCATGTTAACCACTAGGTTCTATATAACATGCACTTGAATCTAGATTGCAAAACACTATTTTGATGCAAGGTTCTCGACATTACAATAGAACTAACATTGATTCATGAGTCATTACACATCTCATCTTGCATTTAAAAATGTCCTTAAGATAATAATGGAACCAACATTGTTTCACTAGACATCGCATGCATGCATGTAATCTTGATTTTGTTGTGATTGCTTAAGCGCGTGCATGTAATCTTGATTTTGTTGTGATTGCTTAGGTGCCTGCACCAATCTATCCTTCCACGAGCCCCTCCCTAGTGTAATCAATTATTTAAAATAACACATACACAAATGCACACACTACTACTTAACTGTATCAAGTAATTGACACCATACTGAAGCCAGTCAAAGCCTTCACATAGCACAATATACTTTGTTTTAATAAAATCCTTCCTTTAAACTATTAAGACAATCAAAATATGTACATACAGGGCATTTTATCAAAAGAGAAGTGGGCTGCACATGCAGCATCCACAAGCCAAGTGTCCTGGAACCTATGATCAAAACTGCCCTAGGCTATAAAATATAAAACAAATTTGTCATATAGGCTTAGGAGTCATAGATATACAATGTACATTAATAGATGACATTAAAATCAACAACTCTGGCTAATTGGCCCACACTCACAAGATTTTGTAACTCAAGAAACATAAATAATGTTGTTGAGGAAATCAAGCCCGCACTGGGCAGCAAGTCATTACGATCCTTGCGGAGTGGCCCCTGTCCATCCTACGCAAGCTCAAGGAAGCTTCTCAATCTACTCATGAACTCCCACCCATCATGTCCTTGCTCAGGCTTAGAAGAATTCTTAGATTCAAAAATGGCTAAGGACAGCCAAGGATACTTCTCGTTCTATTGTTGTGGCAAGGGGCAACAACTCTGGAACCTTTCTATTTGTTCTCTCATTGCACAACTAGCACGATGGCAAGGTCTGACTTGATAACACTAGGACTAATGAGAGCAATCAAGGGGGTCAGTTCCCTGATCATGGTGCAAGGCACCCCATACCCAAAACCAGGGAAATTGGCACAAACATGCCACATCTATCTCAACCTTTTGGGCATGCACTATTATCTGCAAATGAAGATTTGAACAAATCAAGAAGCCATCATACCATGTAAAAAACTTTCTTAGTTGGGTTTTGTTGAACAAAGCTACATTTCTTCTTTTCCACTAAGAAAACAAATTTATACTCTAATACATTGCCATGTTATATTGAACTCAATGGTCCATGCGAAATCGTCTCCTAATAAAGCGACTTTCCAAGAAATAGAAACATGGAGGAATTGACTACAAAGCTTAGACACCCAATCCCAAACAGACATGGAAAACACAAAATACCAAAACTGAGGTTCAAAATGTTTGATTTTACCATAGATAGAATATTTGGGATAAGAAAACTCTAAATAAACTAGTGTTTGGCCTAGAGTCAAAGCCCCAAGGATTGAGGACCCAACAAAAAAGCCTTCTTTGGACCACAAGAGGTTTCCACGGACTTCAAAGCCAAAAGAGCTAGTTCTTCTACTTATATCTAAGCCCCCAAAGCTTATTTTGCCAAAACATTCAAAACAATCTTTTGACACGGCAATTTGTATCCATCCATGCACCTATACCTTTTAACAACCTCAATCCTATTCCATCTCCAATCTTTCCACCAAGTAGTTGGGGCCTAGAGGCCTAGCTTAATCATCACTTATCAGGTAATATCTCTTTAATGTGCTCCAACAAGAGCTTATTTGGATTTATCATGCAAAATTTGACCTTTAAGTCTAGCCATGACAACTAGTTCCAAGTTTGAGAGGCAAGCGTTCTCATCCAATACATTATCGTTGTGCCACACGATATTTGGCCTAGATCCAAACCCCCAAGGATCAAGGGCTCAATAGAAAAATCCTTCTTCGACTCAACAAGTGGTTTCCACACACTTCAAAGATGGAGGAGCTAGATCTTCAACTTATACTTAAGCCCCAAGAGATTATTTCAGCAACTATCCAAAACAATGTTTTGACAGCCATTTGTATCCATCTGTAGGCCTACACCTTTGAACAACATTAGTTATATTCTATCTCCAATCCTTCCACCAGGTAATCAAGGACTAAAGGCCCAACTTAATCATGAACTTATCATGTAGGATCTTTTTAATGTCCCATACAATAGTCCCATACAATCTTCATCTTTCAAAATGAGATCAGGCTAAACAACCTCCCAAGCATTTGAAATGCTCTTAGCCACAAACATGCTCTTTATCTTCACATGGATCGCATAATAATTAACATTTGAAGATTAAGGCCCTTCCTAGAATTTTTACCAAGTCAGGCCCAAGACAAGGTACAATTTCTAAGAAAGACTTTCCAAGCTTCCTTCCCCTTAGTCACCTGAACGAACAATTCAGTACACGAGGCCTAAGCCTAAGTATGAATCTTAATAATACCCATGACACCTCATTCCCTCAACAAGCTACAAAGGCTCCAATTAACCATGTGAAAGCCTTTGCCACCATCAATATTAACCCATATTGAATTGCAAAGTACTTTCTCCAATCTTTGAGGAGCTCTAGTGGAAAGAACCAAATAGAAGGAATAATATACATGGGTAGCAACCAAGACCTTAGTAGAAATTTGGATATTTGCAACCAAATTCATGGGCTTAGTGATCCACTTGTCAAGACTTGTTCTCTACTCTATGAATAGAAACATCCCAAAGCTCCTTTGGAGAAACCTGAAAAAAATGGAATCCTTAGAAACTTAGAGATTTGACCGAGTTGTCAATTTTACTAACCGAGAACCCTCACAATTAATTCCTAGTAAATACCTTACTGTAAACTATTATCACGCAGTTTGTAGCAAGGATAAAAGGCTAGAGATTGAAGAGACAAACTAGCGTAACTGGAACCAATCCCACCCAATGTCACCTCAATGGGATGGTTCTTTCTGTTTAGGGTGGTAAGGCCCAGGGGAGACGTCCCCAATGACCTGGGGTTTTGAGAAGGCAAAAGGTTATAAGACAAGGATAAGTTTCCCCCCTCACAAGTCACCACCGAGTAGATAGTCCGACTAACAGCCAATAATAAAGTATAACCAAAAAAAGAGAGATGCACCTGCCTGAGACAAAGCAACAAGGAAACTGATATATGCAAGATGCTCACTTGGTTAGTACTTCATATAAATCAATGACTATCTGATACACATATAAGCAATTTGATAATAAATATTGACGAAGTCAATGTTTATAAAATAGCAATGATAAATACGTCACTTCTTCAATAAATGTTAAAACGATGTGGCATTCAATGTAACAAATCAACACTTTATTCAATCAATGCCTTTAATCCACCATTCAATTGCTTATTAAGAAAACATTAGCTGCACCAATGATATTATAACTAGAGATGACGACAGCAATAGGTTAGTTAGGTTAGTTCCTAAGCTAGGGTTAGTAGTTAGGGTTTGATGCAAGGTTTTGAAAATTGTTGTGATCAAGTTCACTTCAAAACAAGAGGTCTTTAGATCAGTGCCTTAGGGTTAATGCAGTCAAAAGTGAACGACACATGTAACACCCTGTTTCCCCCAGTCTGTAAAAATAACTATACTGGCCAAGTATTGTGGCAAACTCAGAAATGTGAATGTGTGATGTGAATGGACCTTGTGAAAAAGGTCGATGAATGTGAATAATATTATGAATATATATATTG
>SNQJ01S0028763.1:61005-72812 GCA_010110895.2 Picea sitchensis
AATAACCCAAGAGAGGGCGCAAATTTCAGACCTCACTAATGAGTGAGTGTGAGATGATGAAAAAATGAAGGTAAAAATCCTTCATTTATACAGTACCATGACCTAATTTTACATTTTAGGTCGTGAAAAAGGCCGACAAGGCCAAAACACTAAATCATGTTGTTTTTACATTAAAATGTCAAATTAAAACCCTAATCAAGCAGAAAAGAGACGTCAAGCCCCTCTAAGGGAGACGTTAGCCCCTTCTAGGGAAAATGGAGCATCCTGGAGCAAAACATTATCCCTTCTTAGGCTTCTCCAACCTGCCACACGTGCCAATACTGCCCTGTCTACCTCCCAAGACGTCCATAAGGTTGGATGACGTCATGGTCATCATTTGTGACATCCTAGGCCTTCCAAGGCCAACGTCCCACTGGAAAAGGGCCAATCCCCCTAGGTCAAGCTATGTCAGGGCACCTCTGGTGGAACGTCCTCTCTTCTCCGGTGCAAAGCCCCCGATCCATCTCTATCCTGTCTCTGCCCCTTGATGGGGTCTCGGCGTCCATCTTATGGGCTCTTCAGCCCCATGGAGATCCGAATTGATCATCTCCCCATGTGTACCGATCCAAAATGGTACCTGTCCATCGGGCATGATCCTGCACATCAACAGCTACGCCCTCCGTGGTCTCATCAGTCACAAGGATCATGGCAATGTCAATCACATCTCATCATCAATATTATTAAACATGTGCATAAAATCCCTAATACATCAATTAAAGGCTCAAAGACATTACACAAGCCTGCAATACAAGTTTGGAGAAAAAGGCAAGGCGTCCTATTGGGCTAGTGTCCACTAGAAAAGGAAAGTTCCTCGAAGAGACCTCATCCAAGCCATGTAAGTGGGTGATGTGGTCAGGGGATGTCCAAGCAAGTGGGTGCAATGAGGGCCAAGGATGCAAAAATGTTACCTGTGGGTGCCTTTGTAGAAGGCGAGTTGTACCTGTCCTGGATGCATTTTTTCCAAGCCCATTCTTGCCTTTTATTCTTTATTGCTTTTTGTTCAAGAGCTATTCAGGGGACACTGCCCTGGCGTGGTGACTAGTGGTGACAGCGTTACCCACAAGTACTTTCACAGAAATGAGAAGGTTGGCTCGTGATAAGACCCCCTTTCCCTTGGCCATGCAACCAAGAGTCGTTGCCTTGGCGTGGTAACCAGGTGGTGGCAATGTCATACTGCTAGGTACCCATGGACCTAATAAGTTGGCTCGTGATGAGACCCCCTATCCTCTGGTTAGGTCTTGTTTTATTACTTTTCCAGGTCCCTCTTGTTTCTTGCTGAGAAGCCTTTTATTGCTTTCTCGGGGATCCCTGGGCGAAGCATCTCGAGGTTTTATGCTTAGGATTTTATCTTTTACCAGCTTGTTTTTACCTTCTGAGCCTTTAGCCCCTTCTTCCCACAAGATAAGGTGCAGTCCTGAAAATAGGTCAACCCAGTGCCCAGACAAGTGGAATGGGATAAGTGAGCGGGAAGCAAGATGAAAAAGTGGTGCTGTGAAGAGAGCGGACGATGGCTTTTCAAAAATCCCCCCCAATGGCAAACCAAAACCTACAGACACAGGCTTACTAGGGCATCCTGTCAATCCCCCCAGACATGGTCAAGTGGGCAAGCGTAAGATCCAAGCAGTCGTTAGAAATAAAGGAATCGGATGCACATATTCAAAGGTTTTGATGATCAAAGTGACACATACCACGATACCTGGACTAATTACCTCATGGAGCAAGAACCATCTCTGACATAGGACCAAGCCGATGGTGATGGATGCCACTGTTGCTGACAAGATAAAGATGCTGGAAGAAAGAAAAGGTGGGCCCTCCAGGGCCATGCTAAAGTCGATCTGGCACTCGATACTCCATGTCTAGGACCTGTGGGCCTCGAGACATGATCTCCTAGTCATCCCTAAAAGTGGGGGATAGCATAAACTACTACAGATTTACTGAATAAAAGAACAATTGGGTTTCAACGATTTAAAAAAATAAATCAGCGAAAGCAATAAACAGGAAACCACAATTATGCACACATATTTCTGCCCTTCAAATCAGTGTTTCATTATAAACAAATCCAAGCTTACAAGGGTTCTCGTCCTGAGAAAATGGCCCCTCTGAGGAAATATACAAACAACAACATAGTTGATCACACCTCAAGATTTGTCCTTCAATCTTGTGCTGATGATTGCAGTTAAGTGAGACATTCTCCAGGACACAAACCTAAGAGAGAGCCCCTGAGAGGGGTGTGTGGTTCCTATCTGAGACAGAGCTGGAACGTAGAGATGGCCTCCTCCTTACAGAGAGTTGAGAAGAACTCCAGATGATTCTCCTGTATAACGCAATGAGAAAAGAGATCTACAGAGTTGGACGTGCCTATGGTTGAGCACAAGGTGAACGTGTGAATTCCCAAAGAGCTGGGTGCATCGTCATGAGACAGAGATGAAGATGATGCATTAGCCTCCTCTGAGCAGAAAGTTGATGATGAACTCCAGATGACTCTCTTGTGTAATGCAGTGGGAAAGAAGATCTGTTGAGTGGACGTCCCTATGGATGAGCACAAGTGAACGTGATCCTAGTGGCTGAGCACTAGTGAGAGTGGTTCTTCCGTGTAATGCAGTGAGCCAGAGATAGGGATATCCCTATGGATGTGCCCCTAGTGGTTGAGCACTAGTGGGTGTATGAGATCCCTTGCTATATTGTTCAAGAGTCATACCTGCCTGTAACCCTAATTGTAATGAAAAGGGTACAAGTCGGCCCCACCTTAATGTGATTGATAATTAATGTAAAAGATAATTAATCAGGTTAATATTAATTATATTATGAGATAGAGAGGTTGGCCTTGTTGTACCAATAGACACTTCTGTTGACAGTTCAAGTCTAATATAAGTAAAGTTAAATTCCCCATTGAGGAATCATATCTTTTGTGTGAGTTTGGAAATTTCAGCAAGTACATCTTCTTGGGAAAAGTGCGCACCTCTCTTGGGCACCAGTCTTCTAGGGTTTGTAAGCACCCTCTTGTGTGCTAGGTTCTCTTGGTGGTGAAGGTCTTTCTCTTGAAGAATATAGCAAAGGATTTTGGATGGGTTTTCTTCCCTTGTTGAGAAGGGTTTCCAAGGATACTTCTTGTGTACTTGTGCATGGTGTTTCTTCTTGTGATCTTGGTTCCTACAAATTGTTTATGGTTTAAGTAAAATGCAAAAACGGAATGAACTTCATGCTTAAACCTTGTCTATTGAAAAATCAACATCTTGTTGGTCGCTACTCCTTTGTTGCCCCTTGCTTCCTTCCTCGGACCCTACAAACTTGGATGAAAGTCCTTCTCCACCCAATCAATGAGATCTCACTATCTCACTCTGAGTGTGTGTCTCCTCCTCTCACCTTATCTTCCTTTTATAACGTTGAGTTTACCCTAAATCTCGAAAATGATCAATAGTTGAGATTAGATCCTACCAACACTTGAGATCAATGACTAAGATTTAATTTAATTCACTAATGCCAAAAACTTAGGCATTTCCTTAGATCAAACTCAATCAATTATAAAAAGGCATTCACTTTAATAATTACTTAATTAAGGTGAATTTCCTAAGTCTTGAGTGGTATGAATGACAACTGCCACATGTTAGACACAAAACCAATGTGGAAGTACATGTTCGATGCTACAAACATCAACACTCCCTCTTAGCAAGGAAGGTACTTCTCAAAGAGCCACCTAGAACTGGTTCTCCCTCCAACCCTGGCACAATGTCGCACACATCATCCTACACAATGGCATCCCTCCAACCCTACTAGTTTGTTGCTTCCTAAAAACTGGAAGTCTCGAAATCGATGATGCTACACATTCATTCCCTAAAGTACAGATACTTCTTCGGAGGCTTGGTCTCCTTGTCTGTGCTCCTAGGAGCATCCACATGCTCCTAAAGATCCATCAATGTCAATTCATACCAATTGGGTCTCCTGACAAAATTCGAAGGGGCTTACTCCTTCCCACCTAAAGGTTGACTCCTTGAACTGGAAGTCTATGAACTTTACTCACTCTTCCGAGCCTCCTGCTCCTTGTCCTCTGCCACTGACATAGATCCATGATCCAAGATCCCCTTGGATCTATGAACAGGCATGCCCTGCAACCTGTATATCTTGCCCTCTCTAACACCAATGCTCTATTAGAATTTCTTTATTTACAAATAAGTAGAGTTACCAGTGTTCTTTTATTCTCCTTTAACATTAGCTTATATATATCATGTACTGAGCAATAACAGCATAAACAAGAGACAAAATAATACAAGAGATTTATCCTGGGAATACCCCAAATGGGGGAAAACCCAGCAACCTTTCTTAGATAGATTTCATTCACAAACCAAGTCCAATCATGAACCAACAGATAAACCCTAACACAAAGGCTAGCTCAAAGTACAACCAAAAATACTACCCCAGCTGCAGCAACAGCACTATACAAGAGGAGCGCACCTCTACCAAGGGTAGCGCACAAGATAGAGAGAGTAACCACAAAGAATAACCAAGATCCAAGATGTTGCAGTAGTTGCGTCTTCCTAGCCTCAAACCTATGCCTTATTATGTAGTTACAACTGCAAGTGAGTGTCTTCAAATGAGCAAGACGTCGCTATATTTATATTGGTATGTCAATGTACTAGGGCCGACTTCTTATCTGGAATATTGGGGCTGACTTCTTATCTGGAGTATTTCCACATCTGTTAAATGGTTCTCTTGCTTCCGGAATGTTCTTCTCTTCTAAGGAAGGTTGTCTAGGAGGGAAAGTACCTCCTGCAACTACCAAAACATCAACACTCCCTCTTAGCTAGGGAGGTATCTTTCACGATGTCTTCATCTAGTAGTCCACTGACTACTCTGCAATCAATTAGTAGCACACATCTACTACCATGGCATCAATAGATCAAATCGTCAATCATGATCTCTAACACTATGCTGCAATCATCCAGTAGCACATAGGTACCCATATTGTCCAATAGTACATAACTATTGTCGTAGTCTAGTAGTACACAACTACTATCATAGTCTAGTAGTACACAACTACTACCATAGTCCTCCTAACTGTGTTACGATCAAACAGTATCACACAGCTACTTCCAAGCAATCAGGTTGTCTCCATGGCAATCAGGTTGTCTCCATGGCAATCAGGTTGTAGCGCACAACTACTACAATGCCATCCAATTTGTTGCCAAACCATAGTAGTACATAACTATTGTCCATTGGTACACAACCACCGCCAGTGGAACACATCCACTGTAGTAGCACACAACTACTGTCCAATGATACACAATCACTGCCAATGGAACACATCCACCATAGTAGCTCACAGCGATTGTTCAGTAATACACAATCACTATCAGTGGAACACGTCCACCGTAGTAGCACAAAGCGACTGTCCAGAGACACAAGGTCTCTATCCTGCAATCAACTGGTAGCTACACAAGCTACCACCAAGCAGTCCAACAGTCTCTATGATTATGCAGCAATCAACTAGTAGCACACAGCTACTACCATGCCATCAGCCATAATCATAGTCTCCAATCCCTATGACTATGCAGCAATCAGCTAGTAGCACACAACTCCTACCATGCCATCAACCAGTTACCATAGTCATAGTCAGTGTCTCTATAACTATGCAGCAATCAACTAGTAGCACACAGCTACTACCATGCCATCTTTGACGCATACTTCTTATAACGTGGTCTCTTAGACTTCTTCGGACTACCTTCTTCCCTTTCTTTCCTTTTCTTCACTTGAGCAGCAAGGGCTTGATTTTCATCATCATTTGTCTTATGTGACTTGGATATCAATCTGGATTCCTCTTGGGTACAATCTGCCCATAACTTGTTAAACTTGGGCAATTTGCTTCTAGCGCAAATCCCTTGAACGAATGGATCCTAAGAGGAAGGAAATCCATTGAGTGTAGTAGTCACAAGTTCAACATCATCTATTGGATCTCCAATGGCTGATAACTGGTCTTTGATCTGTGAGATCCTCAAGAAATAATTAGCGACTATTTCCGACTTGTTCATTATCGCATTTCTGAGTTGATGCCTTAGAGTAAGCTTTCGGCTGGTATTCTTACTTTCATAAAGTTTGGTTAGGGCATCAAACATTTCCTTCGGTGTCTTCAGTTCTGATACATTAGGTATCAGATGGACTTTTATTGAGTCTGTCAAGATCCTCTTAGCTTTGATCTCATTCTTCCTAGACTTTGCTTTAGCGCCTTCTTCTTCTGGTTCTAGAAGTACCTGCTTGACATGATCCAATAACTCATTCTCCTCTAGGATGAGAAGTACTCTGTGCTTCCAGGATCTGAAGTTATATGCTCCATCCAATCTATCATCAACTATCATACTAGTTGACATTTTTGCCGGTAGAAACCCTAGATCTAAGAAATTTCAAATTTTCAGATTTCACCAAACTACAGACTGAAGGTTACAGGAGGTGCGCTAGGGTAGGGAAAACTTGCCAATGAAAGAATTATCCCCAACAACCTTGGGATAGTGCTCAAGGAGCTTGACAAAGAGTGTGATGCAGCAGCAAGGTTACTGCAATGGCAAGGTACTGCAGAAAGATTTTCCTTCCAGTGGTCAAACTGTTCTAAAGGTAATTAGCTCTGATACCATGTTAGAATTTCATTATTTACAGTGTAGTAGAGTTACCAGTGTTCTTTTATTCTTCTTTAACATTAACTAATGTATATCATGTACTGAGCAATAGCAGCATAAATAAGAGATAAAAGAATAGAAGAGTTTTATCCTGGGAAAACCCCAAATGGGGGAAAAACCCAGCAACCTTTCTTAGATAGATTCCATTCACAAAGCAAGTCCAATCATGAACCAACAGATAAACCCTAGCACAAAAGCTAGCTCAAAGTACAACCAGAAATACCACCCCAGTTGCAGCAGCAGCACTATACAAGAGGAGCGCACATCTACCAAGGGTAGCGCACAAGAGAGAGAGAGAGAGAGAGTAACCACAAAGAATAACCAAGATCCAAGATGTTGCAGCAGTTGCGTCTCACTAGCCTCAGACCTGTGCCTTCTTATGTAGTTGCAACTACGAGTGAGTGTGTCTTGAAATGAGCAAGGAGTCACTATATTTGTAGATTTTTGAGGAACTATGAGGGTTGCCCAACATGCCTTTCTTATGACCTCTTGTTGGGCTCTAAGTTATGTCAACAAGGTTTTCCTTTGCTGTTGTTTTAGGACAACAAACAGTCAAGTACTTTTCTACCCTCAAACCGATGGTTATATGCTCTTTTAAGGTGCCCTTGCAAGTAGTTTTAGTAACCAAGTGTTAGTAAATGCAAACCTCAAAACATATAGCACTCCTCTAGGATCTTTACAAGCTCCTACAACTGATTTAAACACTAACCATACATGAAAAAAGAACACAGGTATTTTTGGTCAACATGACCATGGATAAAACACCCCCGGGGAAAACCAATTTAGAATGGAAGTGTATATAATTGTTGTCTAAAGCATGAGATAAAACAAGTAAGCAAATACAATGGAACATGTACAAGAAGCAAGCTCCTCTCAAGCCTTGCTCAAGGTTCCAAGAAGATATGCGCCCAAGTGAAGTGTGCCCTATTCCTTGTTGCCAATCCCACTGAAACAATGCGTCGTTGATCCTCTTTCCACTGATAGGTAATAGTCAAAGTGTAGCTAGTGCTTGCTAAGTGTGTGCCCTCTTCCTAGAGTGCACCCTACTACAAGCTAGAACAACCACCACAAATAATAGAGGGCCTAAGCCTACATGAGTCCTCCATGAAAGGAGGCACCCAAGCTTCCCTCATCAAATGCTTCCATCCTCATCCCTTTGCTCCTCTCCCAACTCTCTTGGTGAACAAATGAAGTAATGAGCCTCTCCTTGACCCTTGTGCCCCTCTTGAACCATCCATAAGGAAACCTAAAGATGGATGGCTAAGATCACCCCAAACCATCTCTAATCAATGGGTGAGATCTCTCCAAAAGAATCTCACCTCAAAAACCACTTTGGGTTAAGTTCCCTAAGTTCACTTTATGTCTCCCAATTCACCCACAAAGTCAATTAATAGTCACTTTAGGCTAAAAGTGACAAATTTCACTTTTGACTTATATCTCCTAAGTTAAAGTGAAATTAGACATTGTTATCCCAAATTTGTGGATAACTAAGGAGATTATGTCTTGAGGCCCACAAGTTGCAGATATGGAGTGTCGAGAGACTACATGACCAACAGTACCCTTTTGCACAGATGGAAAACCCACTCACCACAACAGATGGTCATAGATTTGTAGATGGCATCCACCACATCAGCTGGCTTCCGGAAGACAGTGGGCCTGGCTCCATGAGGCACATGTCAGTATTATGGTGAGCATCATTTCAATATTTAAGCCAGTTGAGTATGTTGTATCTTAGATTACTCTAGATTTCATGATATATGCTTGGACATTATGCCTTTTGCCCTGCTTCACCTTGGTGGTTGACATTGTGCCCTAGTAAGTGGTTTTCCTTAGGAATGGGTTTGCTACTCGGAACTCCCTTAAAGAGTCATTGTACCGTTCCCGCCCATACTTACCACTTTCCATCATTATTCCCCTCCATTTCCTTATCTCTAGGAATTTTAGGGTGTATTGGCCCAAGAAGGGGTTGTCCCTCATTCTATGGAAAGAAGGGGCGAAAGGCCTAAAGGGATTGATGTTGGGTAAAAGATAAAAGCCTTGTATAAACCTTCCAGATGCTTCGCCCAGGGACCACCCAAGAAAGCAGTGAAAGGCTTATCTTTGAGTAAAGGGGACCCACAATATAATAAAGAATGCTTAAAAGGTAAGTTGAACGATAGGAGGTCTCATCACGAGCCGACCTATCACGTCCATGAATATCTAGTGGTATGACATTGCCATCATCTGGTCACCAAACCAGGGTAATGTCTCTCAGTTGCATGACTGAGAGAAAGGGGATCTCATCACGAGCCAACCTTCTCATTTCCACTAGGTGTTTGTGGGTAACATTGCCATCATTTGGTCACCACACTAGAGCAATGACTTTCAACCTCTACTTATGCTATATTGAAAGAAAATACAAAGAAAGAAAGATAAAAGGCAATTGATGGGCTTGGAAAAAGTGCATTGCGAACGAAGGTACCACACACCCTCTAAAAAGGCACCCATGAATGAGACACTACGACCCCTTGTATGTCATGAGCCCTATGTCCATCGAGTCTTGACCCCAACCACTTCATCCAGTTTACATGGCTTAGAGAGGGATCTCTTGGAAACTCTCCTTGACCTAGGGCAAGATCTACCCAATAGGGCACCTCGTCAACCCTCCCATATTCAAGCTTGACGAGTCACATAGTGTCCTTGAGCAATTAATTGTTTGATATAGTGATCTTTGATGCACATTCTTAGGTGGCTTATTTATTGATTGGATTCACTTATCATGATATTATGACTTGAGATCCTTGGAGGGTGTGCTTATTTGTCTTTGCAGGACCTAGTTGGTGGACAGTTTTGGGAGAATAAGTCATGCTTAGATTTCCATGGGGCTACAAGTCCACAGGTTGGATGCCAAGGGCTCGCATGCCGGATAAGAAATATGAAACCTCAGAGGCCTAGAAGATGACTTGGACGACATAACCTAGCCCCCACATACCAAACATTTTTCGTAGGAGAGGAAAAATGTCACCTTTGTCACCTAGGGGGGTTAGGGATTGGTGGTGAGGTGCCACTCATTGACACATGGACATTTTGAGAAGAAGAGGGTCTTCACCATGATGATATTGTCTAGATGCTTGACATGTGGCCTTTGGAGGCCTTCCCATGCTTCTCCAACACCAACGACTTCTTCTAAGTAGCAGAACATCCCCTAAAGGGGAAATGTCCATGTAAAATTAGGGTTTATTTGTGCAAAAGTGAAGCTTTAGATGAATTGTTTAATATTACTTTGTTAAAGGGGCAAGATTAGGGTTGTTGACCCCTAGTCTTGTGGTTTAACCCTTAATTTGTGGACAAGTCACCTTGGTGACATTTTGTATAAATAAGAGATCATAAGATCTCATTTTAAGATAACTCTCCCTCGTTGTGAGAAGTATTGGTCTGAAATTTTCGCTACACTTGGCTTTATTTGTCTCTTGTGCACTTGTTTATGGCTATCTTGATGAATGGTTGATGGAGGAGTGAGGCGCTAGTCTTGGATGAATGCTTTCTAGTTTTTATGGTGGATTATCTTAGCATCTTTCTTGATTTTGGTATGGTCTCTTACTCTTATGCTATCATTATTTTTTTCAAGTCAAGGATTGTTGTGCTATGAGCTAGGTGAGAAGTATAAGGGCATACACCCCCACCATAGTCTTCATCATTTTATGCTTCATGTTATTGGTTAAACAAGGGTTTGNTAAGAGAAGTATAAGGGCATACACCCTCTTAGCTTAAACCCTAGCTAGAGAAACTTGCCTTGGGAAGTAAAAGGGCTTACACCCCCAAGGAGGTAGCTTTTCTAGCTCTTTCTTTTATTTGACTCCATCAACCCAATAGTAAAGGCACTAGTCATATATTTTTTGCATTGGAGATATAAAATCATTGCCTTGGGAAACATGAAATTTTATTTTTTGAAAGGTCTCTTGCTTGGAGTTGGTTTGCCTCATTGAGAGGAGTCTTCCACTACTAGGGCGTCCCCTCTCTCCAACTACTTTACTCGTTGTTACAAACCCTAACCTACAGCCATTAGGGCTGATCTAACCTAGATAAACTACTGTCCATAACTCCTAAATTAACCCTAGACTAGCTCCAAAATTTTGCACACTAACTCCACTAATCAAGGCACATCTTTTGGGCTAATTGTTCACATATTTTGACGATGTAATTTGTTGATATAAGTGACTAAAAGTTACAGCCATAAGGCTGTAATTTTCTGCAGAAATAAACATGTTACAACAGCTTACTTTATTCAGCTTCAAAGTGCCAATTTTTCAGCCTATATTCATTGTTAATCTTGATGTTGATTTGCATAACTAGTTTAGATCCTTGCATGCTGATTTAGATGTTTTATTTACTAAAATAAACTGTCATCTATTGCTGCAAATTAAAGACAGCAAACTTAACTTGCTGATCCATACTGACATATATCATTGCAAGTTGGATTTTCTTGTGTCTCGAGCAGGTACAATCATTCGGAGAAGTACTATACCTTTGGGGAAACAATCACTTGACTTACAAGGCATCTCTTCCCACATTTCACTCCACTTAGACTTGACCTCTAGGGGCTTCACTTCCATCTCTATCCATATCCATCTCTTTCCCCCTAGGGTCACCAAGAATGCCTCCCTAGAGTGACCTAGTCACCCTTGAAGTGCGGGACCTACATCGAGGTGACATTGGGTGTAGGATTCCCAAGTTGTAGCTCTTGCTTTGTGGTTGGGTCGGGCTTTGCCCAACCTACAACTTGCGCTATAACAGACATAAAGTACAAGGTACAATGGTACAAACGTTTCCCTATAGTGGTTAGAGACCCAAAACCACAAGGGAACCACTTTCCAAGGTACCCAAATCTCAACAATATTTATACTATTTTGTCAATGTACTGGGGCCAACTTCTTATCTGGAATACTGAGGCTGACTTCTTATCTGGAGTATTTCCACATCTGTTCAATGGTTCTCTTGCTTCCGAAATCTCCTTCTCTTCTAAGAAAGGTTGTATAGAAGGGAAAGTACCTCCCGCAGCTACCAAAACATCAACATGCTCACTGCTTGTGTCAGGGCTAGCTCCCTTTGAATGTATGAGTACTTGCT